>JASTWR010000498.1:0-126778 GCA_030770355.1 Harpagoxenus sublaevis | reverse complement strand
AAGGTATTGCGCTGCGAGGGCGTGGTTGAGGTTACTCTGGAGGACTCTGAAGGCCATTTAAAGGCGGCCCACGGAGTCCTCCACTCGTTCCCTCTCATCGTGGGAGTCCATAGACTCCTCCACCTCCATTCTTGTTTGAGAAGGGGTTCTCTCCGTCACCGACGGAAGAGCCCCCCTCTCTCCTCGCTCATCCCTTCTGTGGGGGGAACCTCCACCTCCATCTTCTCGGTGGGCTCCCCCCCCTGTCGGGGCTTGGCTCTTCCCCCCCGCAGATTTACGGGAAGGACGCGTCCTCTTTTCTTTGGGGGGCTCCTCTACGATCCCGGCCACAAGCTTCCCCCCCTGGTTCACACCCTGAACCCCGAGACCGCCAGGACCTCCGTTGGCCCCGGTCCTTCCTTGGCCTTGGCCGTCTTTGCCGTCGCCGCATTAGACTTAGGCTTGTCCGCGGCCGCGGGCTTCTGGGTTTCTCCTGATTTCTTGCCCGCGGCCCCCGTCCTCCCTCCTTTTCCTGGGCGACACCCGGTGCACGCCGCCCCACCAATGCGGTGTCCGTGCGGCATCCCCTTGCTCTCGCAGACCACGCATTTTATTGGTGCCTCGCACTCCCTGGCCGCGTGACCCGCGATTCCGCACCTGTAGCAGGCGCCCGTCCTGTCCGCGCTGTTGCGGCACGTCGCCCTTGTGTGCCCCAGCTCCAGGCATCGAAAGCACTGGAGCGGTCTCTTGTCGAGCAACTCCACTTTCGCTCTCGACCACCCCAGTGCCACGCGCTCACCCCTTGCCAGGGCGTTCGCCGCGGCCAGCGGGCATTTGGCCAAAACTGAGCACAGCCCATTCCCCATCACTCTGATGGGACCAACGGCTACGCTCAGCGGGCTTATCCCTCCTTTGGCCGCGAGGGTCTCTGCAACTTCCACCTCCTTTACAGAGCCCTCGAAACCACTGATCCTCAGGTCAGTTCACCCCCTCTTGGCCCGTCAGGGCCTCCGCCATCCTCGCCGCCAGGACGTCGGCCTTCTCCGCTCCGTCCTGGCCCGAGATCTCTAGGCTCAATGCCCCCGTGGCCGTCCTTCTTACGTTGGGGATCTTTTCGATCCCTACTTCCTCCAGGGCCACCTTGCTCCTCACTATGCCCATGCACTCGCTGTACTTGTCCTCTGGGCAAGTGAGGACCACCGCTGCCGTTCTTGGCACCCTCCTCCTCTTCTTCCCCGCCTTACTTGAGGAAGGCTGGGAGGGCGCTTGCTGCGTCGCCGCCGGGCCCTTCTTCTTCTCCGACTTCGTCTCCTTTTCGGGCTCCGGCTTCCTCTTCCCTCCTGTCTTCGCCCTCCTTCCCACCACCTGGGTCCACTCACCCTCCGTGGGCCCAGCGTCTTCCGCCGCACCTGGGACTGCGGCTCACTCGCTTTCCTCGTGGCCGAAGCATACGTCCTCCTCCTCTTCCCTTGTACCTGCGGCTGTTGTTGTCCAGCAGCCGGTGTGGGAACGGGAACGGGAACCACCGCTCCCCCCTGTACCTGCGGCTGCGTCTTCGCAGCCGACGTGGGAACGGGAACGGGAGAGGGAGCCTCCCTCCGCCGCCGCGTCTTCGACCGCGTTTGCCTTACGATCGACGCGGGGTTGTCCTCCTTCCCTCCGGCCTTGGGGTCTTCCTTCCTCGAGCCCAACTCCCTCAGGATGAGCCCCTTGAGTTCCTCTATGCCTCCCCGCATCTCCGCTCTCAGCTCATTCCTCAGGGATGCTAGACGTCCCTCCACGTCCGTGTCCTGCCTATTTTTGGGCAGCTCCCGGACCGTTGCCGCGGGGACTTCCGGCTCCAGCACCCTTCTCACGCCCTGCACCTCGGGCCTGAGAACCGCCGGAAGCCCCTGTTTCTCTATCTCCGCGAGGATCTCCCTTCTTCTCCTCTCGCTCCTTTCCCGCTCCAGGGCCTCGTCGTTCCCTGTCGCGTCCACCTCCATGCCCTTGACGGGGTCCACTACCGGGTTGTCCCCGTCTATAGATGGAGAGGGGGAAGAGGAGTCCACGATGATTTTCCTCCTCTTCGTCCCCCTCACCACCCTCCTCGATCCTGCCTCATCCTCTTTTTTCGCCTGGCTCTGCAGCCTCTCCATTTCCCTTTTGAGCTTTTGGAGCTCCTTCTGCTGCTTGGCCCTATCCTCGTGAAAGGCCGCCAGCAGTCGTTCCTGCGTGGAAACCCTTCCGCGAAGCTCCTCCACCTCGGTCTCTCTCAACGCTCGCGGCCGGGTCTACCTGCCTTTGGGCAAGCAGCGACACGGCGACCGCGATTGTCGCTGCCTTCTCGATGAGCTTTCCCCTGTACGGTCCCTGCAGCGCGTTGGACCTCTCCGCCACCACGTCCAGTCCGCTCACCGACTCCACTATAGTCGCGTGAAACGCGGCTGGCGGGAGGTGGCGTAGCTCCTCCTTCGCCTTTTTCTCAGTTTCCCTCCTGCCCTTCGAGAGGCTGGGTGAGGTGTTGTCCTCCCTCAGGTCTCTGAGTTCCTGGGCCCTATCTATCAACCGCCTCTCCGCTTCCTCCAGCAGCTTCAAGTAATGGTCCCCCGTCGTCGCCCTTCGACCTCTGCCCGCCTCATCCTTCACTTTTATGGGAGGGCAGTCCCCTCCCACCAGATTCGATACCCGATCAGCGGCCCTCTTTACGATCTCTCTGGCCCTGGTGGCCGTCTCGTCCGCGATCCTGTGGCCTTGCGACGTCTGGTCGCCCACGTAGCGGACATCGTCGTCCTCCTCCGACACTTGGTTGTCGATGTCGTCATACGAGTCTATCGACCCCACGTGCGAACTCGCATCCGTGTCGGTCTCCACGCCTCTATTGGGCGACGACCTCGGACGCAGCGGCGACCTAGGACGCCTGTCCGTCTCTGAGTCCGACTCTATGCGAGGAACCGTCCCTCTCCGTCGAAACTCCACCCTCGGCACATCTCTGCTCGTGTCGGGCTTGCTCCCGCCGGGCTTGCTCCCAACACCGGAGCCCCCCGCGAACACAGGCTTGCCCAGGGAAACCGTGCAGAAGCTGCTCACGGGTGTGTCCTCCTTCCCTACAGGGGCAGGAATCCTGCTTCCCTCTCCCTCCTTCCTCTTACCCCCGACCGAAGTACACTTCGGCCCGGTTATCCTGGAGGACCGTGACTCCTCCCTCCCAATCGCTACGTCCTTGAAATTGTTTTTTGCACTCATTTCTGGTTTGTTCCCGCTACCCGTCACGGCTCGGGGTTGCCCCCTATGCCCCAGCCCCCTGCCAACAGCAGGGAGACTGGGACTCCATGTCCCTTACTCACCCATGAGGAGAGGGCATCAAGGCCCAGCCCCCATGGGCTTTCGGAGCTCCCACCGCTCCGACCCGGTGGGCACCGTGACGGGCGCCGCAACGTGGGGAGGCCCACGGACAGACAGGTACCGCAGGGTGTCGCACCCCACCCAAGGTCTTGCCCGCCGTGGCGACCGGCATACAATCCTTACCCAGGGCCGAGGTAACCTCCGCACCCTGGCTAACCGCCTACTCCGATGGCCGGGTTCGGGAGGGATGCGATCCACAACCACCGGAGTTACCCGCGCGCCACCAGTCTGTTTCACCCGGCGGCCAAGACCCGCCGGCCCCGACCTCGGAATATGTCCGAGCGGCCCGACGGGTCTCCTTCCATAAACATCGCCCGGCCCCAACCTTGGAATAAGTCCGAGTGGCCCGGGCGGTCTCCTACCCAGGTCGCCTGGCCCCGACCTCGGAATACGTCCGAGCGGCCCAGACGACCCTCCACACTCGGCAGACCGTGGGACCACGTCCCTGGTGTGCAACCACCGAGTGTGGGCCTCTCCTCCGTCCAACCCAGGACCACGTCCTGGGCTGGGTCAGAAGAGGGATACCCCCTCTCCCCCTTCTGCCGGAGCACCGGCGTGCAATGGAGGAAGGAGGGAAGGGGCCTTCCCGTTCCCTCGGCGAGACGGCATCCCTGCCCGCCTCGGGAACGGGGACCACCCTCCCCAACCCCACCCCGTGGTTTTTTATCGAGGTGACCTTCCTCTATCCCGGCGGGAGGTGTAGAAACATCCCCCTAACGGTCCCGGCCGACCGGGCGTTTGTAGTCACGGTCGCCATCCCCTACCGGCTATTGGAGCTGGGTAGCCGAAGCTAGCCGCAGACTCCTAAGAGGGTAGCCGGGCCCCCGGTTTTCTGTCTGGGTTTTCCTTCCCATAGGTCGGTGGGAGAGCAAGGGCTCAATCCCACACAGCCCCGACTGACCGGGTGACTTTTATAGAGGCCACCCACCTCGCGGGCCCTGAAAAGGGCCCCCCGGTCTCTGCCAGCCTCGTGGCTGACGGAGATTACGGTCTGTGGTGTGCTCTTCGACCCCGATCCTCGCCACCGGGCTCTCCCGACGGTTGTAGACCGTCGGTACTACCCCAGTGGGCCAACGGATCAAAGGGGAGCCCCCTCACCCGGTACCCAACGAATTGGGTACCTTCGTCAAGGTGTCACACCCTCGAGGGGGCTGAGGGTACCCTTTTTTTTTTTTTTACGGAGGGGAAATCCTGCATAGAATACCCCCACCCCCGGGGAGAGGGGCGGGTGGTTATGCCGGACTCTTACCGGCTATACCCCCCCCCCCCCCGGGTGTCCGTCACAGCGCAACTAAAGGAAGACCCCGGGAAACGCAATGATCCTTCCGGGGCCCTCCCTGCGCCTGCTGGGCAAACTTGCCCGGGGTAGAGGTTTCTCTTCCCCAGCCCTTGCGGGCTGCCCTAACTACTCTGGCGGGGTGTGGACACCGCCCACCCCGCCACCCTTCACGTCGAGGGGGGAGAGTTTGACGCACGGGAACCCCCGCCCGCACGCCACCCCCCGGCGGCCACTCTCTTGTCCAAAGAAAGAGGGGGCACCTCCTCTTAAAGGCACCTTAAGGTGGGTGCCTCTTCGGGGGGCCCGGCAGGGGGTATCGCCCCATCCGGACCCCCGGTATTGCATCGCTTCCGAACACAGGGGGGCGTGCACGCCCGTCACACTAGCCGCGCCCCCTGCTGTTATCTCCCGCCCTGATTATCGGGGTCGAATGGGAGATCCCCCCTTCGACGGCCCCGTCGACGGACAGCTTTCCGCCGGGGCCTGGAGGGTCCCCCGTCGCCATTCCCGCTGTCGGTGCTGGGAGGGGCAACCTTTCCCCTTCTCACTCTTTCCGCCTCCTCCTTCTGCGACATGACTTTGCCGCAGAAAGAAGAAACAGCCGTCCATTTCTCTTCCCCCTCCACAATGGCTGCCACAATGGCCGAGGGGGAGAGGTCTTCACCCACCACCGCCCGGAGGGCTCGGCGCTCCCCAGCCCACGCCGGACAATCTTCCAGCGTGTGCTGCGCCGAGTCCACCTCCGCCGGGCAGTGGTGGCAGCGCGCGGTGCGTTCCCTCCCTATACGACACAAGTACTCCCCGAAGCAACCATGCCCGGTGAGCACCTGCGTCGCGTGGAAGGTTAGTCCGCGTCCCTTCCGTTCAACCCAGGCCCGTAGGTTTGGCTGGACGGCTTCCCGGACCCTCCTGTCGCTGACCAACCGGGGGTTGGCTAGATATTCCTCCCAGTCGCGCAGGAGAGCCTCCCTGGCCTGGAGCCTCAGCACCCGTTTGACCCTCGCCGTAATCACTCCTCCCCCAGCTCGAAGCGCCCGCGTCCTTCGGTACACCTCGGACTGTGATCGGGCAAGCAGCTCGATGGGAGGTATCCCGGCAAGGATCGTCGCCGCCACGTGGGACACGGTCCGGTAGGCCCGAGCGGCGCGCAAAGCGACCGTCCTCTGGGCCCTAATAAGAGGCCGTTTGAGGCGGTCACTCGCCGCCACCGTCTCGGCCCACACTGGCGCGCCGTAAAGAGCAACGGCATGGACCGTGCCCACATACAGGCGCCGCACGCGCCCGCTGGCTCCCCTCAAATTGGGCAGCAGCCGACACAAACTGTTGGCCACTGCCCCAGCCTTTGGAGCCACGCGAGCGACGTGCTCGGCGAAGCTCCAGGTCCCGTCCAGCCAAAGGCCCAGATGCTTTATCTGAGCCCCTATCGGGACGCGGACTCCCTCGACCTTCAGGTGGAGAGCCGGCGGCTTTCCCACGCGGCGACCCTTTTTGTAGAACCAGGCCGCCTGCGTTTTTTGGGGAGCCACCTTTAGGCCCAACCCCCTGATGACGCGCACCACGCACCTAATTGCCACATTGGCCAAGTTTTTGGCCTCCCTCCATGAATCCCCCGCGACCCCAAGGTACTTGTCGTCAGCATAGCCGACGACCCAGCAGCCGGGGGGGAGGGCAACCCGGAGGGCCGAGTCGAATCCAATGTTCCACAGCAGGGGCCCCAGAACTGACCCCTGCGGAACACCGCGCTCGACCCGCCTGACCCACAGGACTCCAGCCCGGTCCATATAGGCCAGCCGCCTGTCCCAGAAGTAGTCACGAATGACCCTCACGAGGTAGGAAGGGACGCCGTGATCTACCAGCGCCCTCCCTATCACCTCCCAGGGCAGGGTGTTGAATGCGTTCGAGATGTCGAACGACACTCCAATCACCACCCTACCCTCCCTCGTTTCGGCCTCCGTGCGGGTACGGGCGCGTAAAGTCGCATCCACCGTAGACCTTCCCGCACGGAAACCGAATTGGTCATCCGAAAGGTCTTGACCTTCCCCCTGGGACAGATGCCGGACGAGGCGTTCGGCGATGATACGCTCAAAAAGCTTGCCAGCCTCATCCAGCAGACATATCGGCCTATATGCGGACGGTGAGTCCGCGGGCTTGCCCTCCTTTGGAAGGAGGACCAATTTTGCCTCCTTCCACTGGTGGGGGAACCGACCGACCCGGAGGCATTCGGTAAATAGCCGCACCAACCGGTCGATCAGCTCCCCCGCGGCCAAGGACCAGGCCCGGCGATGAATTCCGTCCGGCCCCGGGGCCTTGCGGCCCTTCAGCCTACGGAAAGCCCTCTCGACTTCCTCTCGACCGACCCCCATGTCCTCCTCCCATTCTGGCACCGGTATCGCCGGGAAGAGAACTTCTCCGTCCCGGTTAGTCGGGAATAACGTCCCGACGACCTCACTAACAAATTGAGGGTCAAGGGATTCCGTCGCAGGGGGCGCCCAAGGTCTAACTTTATCTAAAACCAATTTATAAGGGCGCCCCCACGGATCCTCGTCGAGAGCCCGGAGGAACTCTCCCCAAGCCTGCTCCTTGGCCCGCCATATCGCGCTAGCGAGAAGCTGACGGGCAGCTCGCCACTCCTCGCCAGCCTCATCGACGCTGCGACTTCCTCTCCCGGCGCGGGCCCTGCGCCATAGCCTCTTGGCTCTGACAGAGGAGCGCCGCAACTCGGCAATCTCCTCCGTCCACCAGTAAGCCGCGCGCCGCGGAAGAGGGGGGGCGGACACACGAGGCATCGAGGCGTCACATGCCTGTGTTATAATGCCCCGCAACCACTCCACCTCGGAGTGGATGTCCAGGCCCCTTCCTTCATCCTCTTCCTCTGTCCACGTCAGCCCGACCACCGCCGCCCTGAAGCGGTCGGGGTCGAGCTTCTTGAGGGCCCATCGTCGCTGCCGCCTTCCGGCGGCCCGGCGACGAGCCTGCACCTCTGGAGTGGTGGCCTGAATGACCACCTCTATATAGAGGTGGTCGGAGAGAGTCTCCACCTCGGTGGTCACCCTCCAGCTGCGTATATTGCGCGCGGCGGGGGGGGGTCTCGCCCAAGTAACGTCGACGATCGACTCCCCACGCCGTCGCACGCAGATGCCCGCCCGGCCCGTGTTGAGCAGGCACAGGCTCAGGCCCGCCGCCCACCCCTCCAAGGCGTCACCCCTGGCGCAGGTCCGCGGGGAACCCCATAGCGTAGACTTCGCGTTAAAGTCCCCAGCGACCATTACACGCCCCGGAAGGCACCGGCAGACGCACGCATCCAACGCGTCCAGCACCTCCTCGAACTCGGCCAGAGTCCGCCTCGGAGAGATGTAAACGCTCACCACGACAATGAGCCCCCATCTCACTGCCACATATCCTTCCCCGGCCTCAACCCGAGCGCACGGGGGAGATTGTGGCGTCCCTCGCCAGAATATTGCCGCAGAGCCGCCCCGGTCCACCGCCCAGCAAGGGTGGTTGGGCGGGACCCGGTACGGCTCCGAGACCACCCCCAAGCCACACCCGCGCTCAGCCATTTCGTGCAGGAACAAGTCCTGCGCGGCGCAGGCATGGTTCAGGTTCGCTTGCAACATTCTAGTCGTGTGGGCCATTACTCTTTCCGGAAGTCGGAGACCTCCATCTCCATCCTCTCTGGCCCACCCGACTCAGGCTTCTCCTTCCTAGACCCACCGGGTCTCGACTTTTTGGGGGGCTCCTCCCACCCAGAAGAGTCCCCGCACTCAGCCCATTCCATCTCGTTTCCCTCCAAAGGGGGCTGCTTGCTTCCCTCCCTCTCGGACCCCCTTTTTACTATTACCCTATGCCCCTTTAACTCCTCCACCCCGGTCATCAGAGCTCGAGCAGAGGAGGGATCCCGGGTGGCGGTGGTTGTGCTAGTTGCGCTCCTGCCAGGAGCCATAGGCCCCTTGGGGAGAGCGACGCCTCCTTTTCCCCTTTTTGGCCCAGAGCAGGCTTTGCTGCCCACCCTGTGGTCATAAGAGCGCCCATTGCTCGCGCATACCGCGCACCTAATTGGCGCGGAGCATGCCCGGGCCTGGCGCCCCCGTTCCCCGCACCGGTAACAACAACCGGTGCGGTCCGCCTCACTGCGGCATGTGGCTTTTACATGCCCGACTTCCAGGCAGCGGAAGCACTGCAACGGGCGCTTCTCAAAGAGCTGCGCTCTGGCCCTAATCCACCCAATGCAGACCCTCGCCTCTCGCGTCACGACGTTGGGCGCAGCAAGAGGCACTTAACCCAGACCGTGCCCAGACCATTGGACGACCTTCTCACCGGTCCCACCTGGATATGTGCAGGATTGGCTCCTCCCTTATCAGCCGTGGCTTCCCTTATGTCGTCTGTCGTGACCAAATCATCAAGGTCGCTCAGCCTGAGCTCCGCAGTTAGCTCAGGCCGAGCAACCCTCACACCCTCTCGGCCGGCAAACAGCTCGGTCATCTTTGCCGCAAGTTGGTCCGCCTTTGCCGAGCTGTCCGGGCCTGAAACCTCCCAGCTGAGGGCCCCCGTGACGGCCCTCCTGACGTTGAGAGACTCAATCCCCAGCTCCGCCAGCCTGATCCGCTGCCGCGCCAGCCGCATGTGCTCCTCATAGGTCCCGTCGGGACATGTCAAGGTCACAGCAGACGTGCGCGGTACTCTCCTCTTCGCTGCCTTTTTTGCAGCAGGTTGCTGCTTAGTTGAGGCAGCCTTGTGCTGCTTCTTCCCAGTCGCCGCCGGCTTGGCAGGGCCAGAGGCAGGCTTAGTCGTCTGTGCCTGACCCGTCTTGACAGCCCCTCTCTTCTCCCTTCTTCCCACCACCGTCATCCAAGTTTCGGCGGTGGCGGCCGATGGGGCGGGGGGAAGGGGTGGTGGTTGTGGTTGTGCTCCCTTGGTGCCTTTTTTGCCGGTCCTTTTATTGGACGCTAAGTTTCTCGCAACAGCACTTTTTGAAGGGACTGTTGAAGTTGACTCGCCCATCCCTGTTGCCTTCTTGACCTTCTTGTCAAATTTGACGGACTCGACCTCGGCGGTCTTAGTCATCCTCACAGGAGAATTCCCCTTCTTCGTTGCTCTGACCGGTAGAGCGGGACTAACCCCCTGCAAGCCCAAGCTACGAGCTAACTTCCCAAAAAGCTCTTTTATCCTTTTAGACAGGGACTGGAAGAGCCTCTCTTCGATGACTCCCTCTCTCTTGGGTAGAACTGCCGGCTCAATTTCCGTGGCCACCCCACCAATGGATGGTCTAATGACCGGCGGCATCCCCTCCTTCTCTATTTCCTGCATAATTTCCTCCCGTCTTCCTTCTTCATCGTCAGAGGAATCTGGGACCACCAGGCGCTTCCGTTTGCTCCTGCCTTTCTCCCGGTCCTCCGGTGCAGGTGTTTGAGAGGCCTGGGGCGTCTGCATTTGTTGCCTTCGCAGCCTCCTATTCTCCTCTTCCAGCGCAAAGATTTTGCTGCAAAGCAGTTCCACCTCCGCGCTACGCGTCGCTTCTGCTTCGGATTCCTTCAGCCTCGTGCCGAGGTGCCCAACAGCCGCTGTGATTGACGCTGCGGCGACATTTAAGGCTTTCAGATGAGTGCCTTGTAAGTTTTTCGACTTTGTCGCCACTTTGTCAATCAG
This sequence comes from Harpagoxenus sublaevis, assembly GCA_030770355.1. Classification (NCBI taxonomy): domain Eukaryota; kingdom Metazoa; phylum Arthropoda; class Insecta; order Hymenoptera; family Formicidae; genus Harpagoxenus; species Harpagoxenus sublaevis. The sequence goes on along the minus strand of JASTWR010000498.1, from coordinate 116,493 downwards.
CGTCACTTTTTCCAAAATTATGGAAGGGAGGTCATGAGTGGGAGCCTCCCGGAGCCTCTCCCATTCTTCAATCTCCCTAGTCCTCCTACTCCTTGACAGATCAGGCAAGACAGCAGGATTCCACAACTCGCGGATCTGCTTGGCCTTAGCCCCCTGCTCCTCAGCCTGCATGGCCTGCTTCACTGCGAAATCTCCCGTGGTGATTCGCCTTATTGTTTCCTCCTCCTCGTCACTGATGGTCTCCACATCTATGTTTCCCATTTCCACATCAGTGTCCGAGTCTTCAGCGTGTTCTCGGTTGCCGAATCTGTCCCTGGTGGGACGGGTCTCACTCCGGTCTCTCTCCGACTGGGGAATTTCGATCCGCGCCGGTGACGAAGCGCCACTCCTACTGCGTCTCTCCTTCACACACTTCGGTGCTGCAAAGAGATGAGCGTTACTCCCATGCCGAGATAGTAGGCTTCCTCTCTTGGAAGCAACGCTGCCCCAAGCGCTCCCGCACTCAGAGGAACATTCCTCCTCCTTCCCTTTGTTTTGTGGTTGTAAGTTTATTGAGTCCGTCATTTTTTGTTTATCCCACTACCCGCCACGACTCGGGGTTGCCCCCTATGCCCCAGCCCCCTGCCAACAGCAGGGCGACTGGGACTCCATGTCCCTTACTCACCCATGAGGAGAGGGCATCAAGGCCCAGCGCCCCATGGGCTTTCAGGGCTCCCACCGCTCCGACCCGGTGGGCACCGTGACGGGCGCCGCCACGCGGGGGGCCCCACGGAGAGACAGGTACCACAGGGTGTCGCACCCCACCCAAGGTCCTGCCCGCCGTGGCGACCAGCCTAGATTCCTTACCCAGGGCCGAGGTAACCTCCGCACCCTGGCTAACCGTCTACTCCGATGGCCGGGTTCGGGAGGGATGCGATCCCCAACCACCGGAGTTACCTCGCGGCTGGCGGAGATTACGGTGCTGCTGTGCTCGGGTACCTCGGGTTCGCAAAACCCGTATCGGGGACGGTTCCGAGAGTCCCTAGGGACACCCGGGAAGCCGCCCCCGACCCCTGAGAGGGCTGAGGGTACCCTTGAGGGGAACCTTGCAGCCGGATGAGGCTGCAGCGGTGCCGCCAGAGACCAGGCCGAGTGACAGCGAGGCCGAGTAAGTCACCATCCGCTCGGTTATCAATTATCGATATTCCTGCGGAAATTAAGTGCGAGTAAATGCACATTGCTTACGTTATACGTATACGGTATACGATACTTACCTGAGATTCTGCGACGATCCTGTGGGTGCTTCATCCGTGACGATCCAGCGTCGTTCAGAGCATCGTTGGTAGTAAGCGACTTCTACGAAGAAGGTCCATCCGTGAGACGAGATGCCGAGCGGCCAGCACCAGCAGTCCGGAACACCTGAAAAAGAGAAAAAGGGGAATTAGTCGACAAATACGGTTAGTAGTATACTTACCTTTCTCGGTTTAACGGGTAAAATCGAGTGGCGACCGTGTTTCACGAATTTTCAACATTTTCGGAGATATTAATGAATGAGTCGTATCACGCGTGACCCTACGTGTCCGGTTACAACCTAACCTTGCAGCCGGAGGCTGCATTGGTGACGCCGCCGAGGGGAACCCGGACGGAGACGCCGGGGCAGGTCAACCCGGAGATGACAAGGGCCTTGCCGAGGGTCGTCGACGTGGTCACTTGTGACACAAGGATCATCGTCCGCCCACCCGAGAGTCCGATTGAATAATCTTTCAGTTATATATGTTTTTATTTATTTACGCGCACCAAAAAGCCCGTTCATTTCCTCCGTTCATATTCATTTTTATTTATGATTATTCCAAATAAATTATTCTTTTCTTTTGAGCTCTGAAGTATTAAAGGCCCATATAGGCAGTATAAAAGATAAAATATATATATATTCTTAGGTATAGAGTGCCTTACTTCCTATCCTGTGCCATCCTGATAGGAATAAGGATTAAGTTAAGATATATATATAATCGATAGTCAGTAAGTCTAGTTTGTAAGGGGAACAACCCCGTGATTCAGCGTTATCGCGCGTCCGCGTGAACTGTTACACGTGTCATCGCGCGTTCAAGACATAATAGTGCATCGTGCACGAAACTCGAGTCACACTGAGCGTTCGCGAGGAATGCCGTCATAGAGCGAATATCGTGCGCGCCTGATGCACGAATAAGCGAATTAGATCCGCGACGAATGATCGTGCGCGGGAAGTCGGTTACGAGTATCGTACGGTCGAGAGGATCATCCGTGGTGATGATACGAGTCACCAGGGACATGTTTCACGTGTCCTCGACCAAGTCGAGCGAGTGTGCGGCGACATCGCGGTATCCACCGCGTCTCCGATATAGAGCGATACAGGTGCGTTCAACGAGCACCGACGAGCGTCCTAAAGGTGAGCTTACACAAGTTCGACGTCTGTGCTGGAAGTACAGAGCGCAGACATGATGCGGGCGAACTAACTTCACGAACGTGTTCTCGGGATGTCAATTAAGACGTCCACGGTGTTGAATTAGAATTTTGAACATTGTGCTACAAAGTTCTAGCACAGACCTCTTACAGCCAAATCACCATCGGCGATGGCCTACCGAGGTCCTAGATAGGGTGTACACCGACTTTCACCCCGATCCGACCTGGATGCCGGAAACACCCAGCACGGACACCTTCCTCAGGAACAATCGCGTGCGTTAGCTTTGTTGACCCTTCGGGAATGCAGCGCACCAGGTCCCGTCGATCTGCGAACTCTGCGCGCCGAGATCGACCCACACATCATCTACAGGGACAAGACCCCTACGGATGCCTTTCCGGGAGCGTGATAGGCCCCAATATCGCGATCTCGCGTCAATTCGTCACGTGTGCCCGAAAAATCCGCGCACACCCGCGCGAGATGAAATTAGTTGTATTGCATCATCCTACGGGACGTCAATTAGCAGTGTTATCGTGATCCCAAGCGAATCGAACGATTGCGCGCCGAGATCCTAGCACACGCGTCTCCGCCGAAAAAATACCCTACAAATGTATGTATGCGGTGGCATCGAGCATCATTGTCATATGCGAGCGATACCCGTGGCCTGGAACCTGGAATACATGCATAATTTTGTATCTGAGCGAATCTAGTAGAATCGTGATATTTCGTGAATCATAATATTCTCGACATGTATTCGCGAGCCGTCCCTAACGAACGACAAACAACATTCCTACGTGTTTGTCAGACCTGTTTGTCCGATACGCAGCTGTGAACAGGCGACGATCACGTGATGGCTGACGCAATAGTAGGAGTGGGGGTAACCACCCGAGTGGGGACGTACGCCGTTGCGAATGATCGTTCGTACGAGGAGTCTATCGGGAGAGCGCGACGCGACAACACGTTCCGAAAGATATACGTGGCGAAGATACGTTCTCGTGACAACCGATGATCCCGCTCACGGAGCGATATCCGTTGAACAAGTTTTCGTGATACGTGAACGCGATCGAGACTTGTGATAGACATTCGTACTCTGATATCCGTGTAACAAAGCGCAAACAGTCATACGGGAGAATACATTAGATTCTCACGATCACCGATGATAATCGAGCAGCGGAGTGTCGGACATAACGAATTTATCCGAGTTTTCGTGATTTTACGCGACACACACACACACGCACACGAAACTGTATCCAGCGAACACAGTGTGGCACCGCGAGTGATAGTAAATCATTGTGAAACGCATTGTAATGAACATTTATTCTGAGATAACATGAATAAATACATTGTTGTTTAAAGTGATATACCGAGTGTCTGAAATAATTCGACGATATCCTGTGACCTGTCCTGAGTCACTTTCCACGCGCGGGAGATTCATGCGTAATCGTTATTCCTGCGAAAATTAAGTGCGAGTAAATGCACATTGCTTACGATATATAAGCATACGGTATACGAGATACTTACCTGAGATTCTGCAACGACGATCCTGTGGGTGCTTGATCCGTGACGATCCATTGGTCCAGAGAGCATCGTTGGTAGTAAGCGGCTTCTACGAAGGAGGTCCATCCGTAAGGCGAGACGCAGAGCGGCCAGCAGCAGCAGCAGCAGCAGCAGCAGCAGCAGTCCGGAACACCTGAAACAGAAAAAGAGAGAATTAGTCGACAGATACGGTTAGTAGTATACTTACCTTTCTCGGTTTCGTGGATAAAATCGAGTGGCGACCGTGCTACGCGAACTTTGAGAATATTTCGGTAGTTAAACGAATGAGTTGTGTCACGCGTGAACCTACGTGCCCGGTTACAACCAAACCTGACCTTGCAGCCGGAGGCAGCATCGCGGACGAAGCATCCAGAGTCGGTGACCGGAGGAGATGACGGTAAGGCTGACCTGGCCAACTGGGCGCAGACCGCGACCCAGCACCACGTGTGAGCGAGCGCGCCCACACCTACGTTACTATTCCCGAGCCGAATTTTAGCACATTTATTTCCTAAATGTCTTTCTCATCTGTACACGCGTAATTTTCATTTATTTTATTAACTCTATGTACAAATCATATAACATCCGACGGCCGGGAAAAGTTTAAGTTTGTTTATTCGAACGCCAAGCTTGGCGTCTAACATTATTTGTTGTCATTACAAGGTTCGATTTACAATGTAAGAAATAAAGGTTACGTCCATTTTCCCAAATATTACATTCACTCATAAACATATATATAAGTAGATAAGGAAAATACGTGATTCAGCGTTATTGCGCGTACTTATAATCGGTCATATGCGTGATAATACTTTGCGATACGGATATTGCAGTGTGCGGGTAAAGCATATAACGGAACATTTTTCGCGAAGCCTATCGACACGATGCGACTGATAATGACCAGCGATACGTGATTAAGCGATTTTCAGGTCCGAGTGATACTTGAGTACCGAAAAGTCGAGCACACACGTCAGCTGCAGGAGGAGACTATATAAAGTGACGTAACATGTCACCAGAGACACGCTTCATGTGTAGTTATTCATGTCTGATTCTTGTGCCGGAAAAACCCAGCACGTACCTCTTCTCCTGGAGGAGACGATTTGTAAGTGTTTATTACACGTCAGCGAACGGGTCAAAGGACATCCCAACCAAGTTCGATGCCTGTGCCGGAAAAAACACGACACAGATATAATTCGCGGAAACCGACATTGTCAATGCGTTTTTGGGATGCCAATTAAGGCATAATTATCGTTTAATTAGAATTTTGAGCACTGTGCCGGAAAGTCTTGGTGCAGACCTCGTACGTGCAAGCGACCGCCAGAAATGATCTAGCGATGTCATAATTAGGGCGAATATCGATTTTCACCCTGATCCGACCTGGGTGCCGGAAACACCCACAACGAGCACCTTCCACGGGGACAACCGTGCGCGATCATCTTATTAGGTCCCTAGGAACGCATTCCACCGAGTCCCGTCGATCTGCGATGCCTGAGCCGGAAGTTCCAGGCACACACCATCTACGTCATTTACGGGAAAAAAATTCATATCGGAGCATTTCCGGGATCGCCCTGATGACATCCATCGCGATCCTGTATCGATCCGTCACGTGTGCCGGAAAAAGTATATCACACCGGTACGAGATCTAATTTTACGTCATAGACGTCATTAGGCGATGCTAATTAACATCACCGTCGAGGTCCCGTTCGAATCCGATGTCTATATTCGGAGTTCCCAGCACACGCGACTCCACCTGTAAAACATCATTTTGGCATACCCGGGGAGTAGCCATCATCGGGATTGTCAAAGGCGAGCGAGATCTGTCGTATTTTGTAAAGAGATATACGCCAAAACGTATATCTCCGAAAACTAGATAAATTTACGAAAATGTATAAAAGCGTATATCTTCGTATTCAATTTTCAGCGATCGATAATCCCATCGCATTCCTGCGTGTTTACGAAAAGTTGTTTGTCAGATACGCATATACCGTCAGACGACGATCACGTGATCGCCGATGGTCCGATGTGAATAACAAGAGTGGGGGTACCGCCCGGGAGGGGACGTACGCCGTTGCGAGCGATCGATCCTAGTCAGTCCGCCGGGAGATGTAAAGCCGTCAACACGTTTTCTCATGACAACCGGGGAGACCCGCGAACGGAGCGAGATCCGATGTGTCGTGAAAATAAAATAATTTCGGACACTTATGAAAATTTGTGCGCGATTTATGCGTAAAAGAAGAGCAGTCTGTCGGGAGAGCTTGAAGCGTTAACTCGTTTTGACACATAGCCGGAGTTTCGCGTATTACAATAGTCTCTCGTTACAACCGACGAAGCCCGCGTACGGAGCGATATCCGGAAATATCACGTATCGGTGTTAGTGCGTGCGACACATGTGAATAGCGTCAAGTTTCACATCCGTGTATTCGGAAAATTGTCGATTTTACACGCGACACGCGAACTGTGATACACGACGACGGTGATACACCAAGAGTGACTGTAAATCATCGTCGATCGAGCTGAATGACTATTTAGAGGATAAAATCGAGTGGCGACCGTGCTACGCGAACTTTGAATATTTTTCGGTAGTTTAACGAATGAGTTGTGTCACGCGTGACCCTACGTGCCCGTTACAACCTAACCTGACCTTGCAGCCGGGAGCTGCTTTGGCGACGCCGCCTGCCGGACCGCGGGTCGAGCCACCGCGGAACCAAGCGGACCGGACCGGCCTAGAGGTACCAAGGGCCATGCCAAGGATTACAGACGTGGTCATTCTCCGCCCACCGAAGAGCCCGCCCAAGTAGGCTTAGCAAGCGCGATCCGTTTTGTTCTTGCATTCACTTTTCCCTTTGCTATTCGTTTCATTGCGCACCGCATAGTATATAAGATGCGTTAATTATAGGATTAAAATATAATACTCCTAGATATAAGTTACATTAATATATCAAAATATATATGCGTGCACGAGTACGCACGACACCCATGTCTTCTGAGTGACGGATGGTCGCCCAGAGCATACAACCATAAAGGGTTTTCGTTCATTTAATTTATAATTTTCTTTTGTCTCGTGCCAAAGGCCCACGGTGGCGATAAATTGATTTAATAAAGATATTTTCCTTTCCACCGTTTCGGTACGATGTATGATTTATGATTTGCGTTACAGCAGTAGACTTGCGTGAAACCTCGATAATAGAGTCTTTCTACCGACTCGCTATTTTTTGAAATAAACGGGAACTCCCCCGTGATTCAGCGTTATCGCGCGCCGGCGTGAGCAGCTACGCGCATTCGAGCGTGTTATACGGTTGATAGTACTGTGTGCACAGGAATCGTGTCACACAGCATTTTCGCGTGGAAATTCGATATGTCGCGACTGGTTAGCGTTCTTGACGCGCGAATAAACAATTTTCGTCCGCGACGACCGAGTGTGCACCAGGAGTCGAGCACACGCGTCATCTACGGGAGGTGACTATCCAAGGTGACATTATGAGTCACGAGGAACACGCCTCACGTGTCCCCGATGTTGTCCGACGAGTGTGCGGCAAAATCACCGCACAACTCTCAACTCCCGCGGAGGACGATACATACGCGTTATTCGAGTACCGATGAGCGTGATGATTGACATTTCGACCGAGTCCGAGGTGTGTGCGGGAAAATCCTAGCACAGACATGATACGGGTAAACCAGTGTTACGAATGTGTTTCCGGGATGTCAATTAAGGCATCCATGACGTTCGATTAGATTTTTTATCACTGTGCGGCGAGATAGTTGCACACATCCCGTACAGCCACGGGACCACCGGAGATGGTCTACCGAGGTCCGAAATAGGCCAGATATCGAGTTTCAGCCCGATCCGACCTGGGTGCCGAAAACACCCAGCACGGACACCTTCCTCAGGGACAACCGCGTGCGATCGCATCACAGAGCCCCCGGGAATGCAGCGCACCAGGTCCCGTCGACCTGCGAACTCTGCGCGCCGAGATCGACGCACACGTCATCTACGGGGACCAGACCCATACCGATGCATTTCCGAGGTTGTAATTAACACAGATGTCGCGATCCCGCGTCGATTCGTCGAATGTGCGGCGAAAAGCGACGCACACGTCATCTACGGGGACAAGACCCGTACCGATGCATTTCCGAGGTTGTAATAGACACAAATATCGCGATCCCGCGTCGATTCGACAAATGTGCGACGAAAACCTCGCACACGGATCTCGAACGGCGATTAGTCATAATAACTCGCTTCCCGAGATGTTAATTGGTGATGTTAGCGCGATTCCGCGTCAATCGGATGATTGTGCGCCGAGATCATAGCACACGCGTAACCGTTAAAATTGTGACGTATGAGCGTGCATAAAAGGCAATATCGAGCATAAGAGTTATATGCGAGCGATATCCATGGCGTAGATCCTAAGAAACATCCATAATTTTGTATCTCGGAGAGATCCGTGAAATTGTGAAATATATATAATATTCTCGAGATGTATTTGCGAATAGTCTCCAGCGAGCGCGAAATAACCGGGCAACAAAACAACATTCCTCTCTGTTTGCCAGTTGTTTGTTCCATACGCAGTTACCATCATGCGACGATCACGTGATCGCCGATGGTCCGATGTGACAAACAACGAGAGTGGGGGTAGCGCCCAGGAGTGGGAACGTGCGACGCGGCGAGCGATCGACCAAGGGCAGTCTGTCGGGAGAGCTTGAAGCGTTAACTCATTTTGACACATAGCCGGAGTTTCGCGTATAACAATAGAGTCTCTCGTTACAACCGACGAAGCCCGCGTACGGAGCGATATCCGGAAATATCACGTATCGGTGTTAGTGCGTGCGACACATGTGAATAGCGTCAAGTTTCACATCCGTGTACGAAACAAAGGACAATCATACGGGAGGATATATTTTATTCTCGCTACGACCGGTGATACCCATGTTGCGGAACGAAATACGCGCATAACCGAAATTAGGCGATTTTACACGCGACACGCGAACTGTGATATACGACGTCGGTGATACACCAAGAGTGACTGTAAATCATCGTCGATCGAACTGAATGACTATTTATTCGAGATTTACTGAATAAATACATTGTTATACAAAGAGATATCCTGAGTGTTGGAATCATTCGAGGATATCCTGTGACCCATCCTGAGTCACCATCCATGCGGGAGATTCATGCGTTATCATCATTCCTGCGGAAATCAAGTGCGAGTAAATGCACATTGCTTACGCTATAAGCATTCGGTATACGACACTTACCTGAGATTCTTCGACGATCCTGTGCGTGCTTCATCCGTGACGATCCAGTGGTCCTGAGCATCGTTGATAGTAAGCGGCTTCTACGAAGGAGGTCCATCCGTGAGACGAGACGCAGAGCGGCCAGCAGCAGTCCGGAACACCTGAAACAGAAAAAAGAGGGAATTAGTCGACAGATACGGTTAGTAGTATACTTACCTTTCTCGATTTAGAGGATAAAATCGAGTGGCGACCGTGCTACGCGAACTTTGAATACTTTTCGGTAGTCTAACGAATGAGTTGTGTCACGCGTGACCATACGTGCCCGGTTACAACCTAACCTAACCTTGCAGCCGCCCACTTCGGAACAGCCGCGAGGAGTGCCACGGGGACATTGCATTGATCCCGGTGGACGAGAAGCCCTTCCGGGCAGACAATAGCTGGTAACCCAGAAAGTAGTTATAAGCCCATAAGACACGGCCAGTTGGCAGTTTTTGTAACCTACACTAGTTATAAGTCGTAATTCGTTTCACCTCACCCAATTCGAGGTTTAAATTTTGTTTGGCTCACGCTAGCAATACAATTCTATTAGAGGTTAATCTATTTTAACGCGCGAGAACCGGACAAGAAATTCGCGTGGACAGGCATGAGCCACACACATACTCCAAGATGAGTTTACGCGAGGTCAACGACTAGGACCTGGTACCCACTGCAGACAAGTCGGCGTCAAGGTACGATAACGTGTTCGCTAAATAGTTACGCAGGGGTTTTCTCCGAGAACTGATAGTTGTAACACATTGTTTGAGACCTAGTATACACCTCAGGTAGGTCGGCGTCAATGTCCGATGCCGCGTTCGAAATCAAGAGCTTATTTTCGAAATGTGATAACGTGAACGCGTTGCGAGGGACCTGGTACTCGTCCAAAGCGGGTCGGCGTCAGCGTACGATAATGCGTTCGCTAAGTAGCTACACAGATGCTTTCTCCGAGAACTGATAGTTGTAACACATTATTTGAGACCTAGTATACACCTCAGGTAGGTCGGCGTCAATGTCCGATGCCGCGTTCGAAATCAAGAGCTTATTTCCGAAATGCGATAATGTGAACGTGTTGCGAGGGACCTGGTACACGCCCTAAGCGGGTCGGCGTCAAGCTGCGATAGCGCGTTCGGCAACTAGCGTTGCAGAGGACATCTCCGAGAACTGACTGCGGGGACGTCCTCTCGAGGACCTAGGACACGGCCCTAGGAGGTCGGCGTCAAAGACGGAAGACTAGAAATGGACCCAGCCGATTTCTGCGGGGAAGTCGGGGGCCAAAGTGTCGAGGGGCATCCCAAAGAGGGTGCGCATAGGTCGGCATCATCATCGGAGTACTAGAATCGTCCACGGACATTTTCTCCGGAGAAGTTGACCGCCAACGGACTAAGGAGCATCCCCGAGAGGGTGCGCACAGGTCGGCGTCAACCTCCGACCAAAACTCCCGAAAGTGGAAACCTGGTGCAGCGGTGCCGTTTGGGGAGGTCCCACGCATGGTACTGGCAGTGGAAATTTCCATGTCGGGGCCCCACGATAGGAGTTACGGGGCACACATGCGTCAACCACGCGAAAACAGCGTGTCGGCATGTGCGAAAACAAGCAAAAACGGCTGACGTCAGCGTGGCGTGATCGCGAATATCGAATAACAACCCAAGAGTGGGGATAGCGCGAGTGGTAGGGAGCCACAGCGAGCAACGTTGCTCTTAGCAGTCTATCGGATACAGTCGTAGCGTGCGGACGTTCTACGCACTGTATATTACAACCGGTAACTCCCGCGTGATTGCGCGTTAAATTTCTCGTTTAACAATAGCGAGCGGTAAATAGCTACCATTTGTAAAACGACACATTGCGTGCGCGAAGTAAAACATTGTAATAAATACAACGATTAACGATTTATAATAAATAATTCGTCTTTAGTGAAAGTCGTGTCTCAAGATTAATTTAACATACTTACCTTCTACTCACCTTGTCCCACGGCGGTGATATAACGTTGTCCAGCGACTCCTTGGTTGAAGCGAGACTCCGGGGAAGTTTATCTACGGCGACGATCCATCTTGGGCAGAAACCTGAAACAGAAAAAAATAAATTAGTATAGTTAATAATCGAGGCCAGCGGATATCCGTACGGAGAGCGCAGCGACGGTGATGGTCCACGGGGCATCCACCTATAACACAAAGCGGATATTTAATTATCGTTAATAATTAATATATGCGAGCGGTAACTTGGTATGCGGTAACGCGAGGATCCAGGGGACGCGGCAACAGTAAGCAGCTACCTGGTATGCGGTGAAGCTAGGATCCGGGGAAGCGGCAGCGACGGTGATGATCCATCTGGGATGTCCACCGGCAACAGAGGGGAGAAATTACCCTAACTAATAGTAGAGATTATATCTCGAGCACATATGCGAGCGGTAACTTGATATGCGGTAACGCGAGGATCCAGGAGACGCAGCAACAGTAAGCAGCTATCCGGTATGCGGTGAAGCTAGGATCCGGGGAAGCGGCAGCGACGGTGATGATCCATCTGGGATATCCACCTGCAACAGAGGGGAGAAATTATTCTAATTAATATCAGAGATTATATCTCGAGCACACCTTCTCGGTAGTTATAGGTTAAACCGAGTGGCGAGTGTGATTTTGGAAGTGATATCGCGTCTCCCACACTCTCAAACGGCCACGTCCGGTTACAGTAATAGAGGTGTGAGGAACGCAAGCTACGCAACTGTGGACCGACACACACGTGAAGAAGAACCTGCGGGGCTGAAGATTCCCTGAGCGTCGTGCTACGACATCCCGATGACACGAGGAGGTCGGCGAGACTAGCACGCTCACTCGAAATTTTCTTCAACCATGGCGACCGTGACAGGACACGTATACCGTGTCTGCATTGCGTAGTGAATATTCTTCAAATACAGTACGCGTGAAATACGGCACACAAAGCCAATAGAGAATCTATCGCGACCGTGAATCAAAGTTCGACACGTGTTATAGCAACGTGCGTGAAAAGTGCGAAATCGTGCGGCGACACATAGCCGAGGCGGTATAACCATTCGTACGAAAAGCGTACGAACGCGTAGTGCGCGACATAGGACACGTCCGATAGCAATCAGTGCGATAAAGCATCAAGTGCGTGGGGCACACCGGGCGCAACAGTGCATCGTGACACAGGTCACAATCAAAAGCAATCGGTGCGATAAAGCAGCAAGTGCGTACAGCACAGAGGATACGCGAGTGTATCGTGACAAAGGTCACAACACATAGCAGTTAGTGCGACACAGCAGCAAGTGCGTGTAGCACAGCGGATGCGAAAGTGCACCGCAAGTCAAGTGTGGACATCCGAGAGACCGAGAAGACGTACCGAGACGTCAATACAACGTGCGACAAACGAACGCGAGGTCGCAGCGCGCGCGCACGCGACCTTCACAAACGCGTTGAAACCTCGTACGGACGGGCGAGGGCGAACTCGAGTTTTAGACGGTGTAACCGACAACGGTCAATATAGAGCCGAAAGCGAGAGCAAGAGGCAGAACGACGTGCGTCAGAACAGGACGCATGGCAACGGTAGGTCGAACACCGCCAAGAGTGCACACGAGATCACAGGGATCAGTGCCAAACGAGCGCGATAATCGACAGGAAGATACGGAGGATCCAAAGTTCCACAAGATAGATCTTCTAACCGGGAACGCGGAGACCGACCGAATAGAAGCCATCAATCTCAGCAGAGAGAGGGCGATGGAAAATATAACGGAAAACGAACAGCGTTTGCTGTTGCAGATCCAACAATTGACGGCGGAGCTAGAAGAAATGCGGACAGTGCAAGCGAGGTGTAACAACGTCGCATCACCAATTGCGGAGCGCGGTCCGGCGGGCCGGAGTGCCGCAGAAACAACGGGCGAGCGCGCGTATAGCGGCGTGAACGCAGAGGATAAACACATGGGGATGGTCCCATTGCAAGCTCGATTGCCGAGAGGAGGATGGATTAAAAGTCCCTTCGACAAATTGTCATACAAGGGCAAATCGGACAAGCAAAATCCGATTAGATTTCTCGAGAAATTTGAGAATCTCGCGAGATACGAAGGCGTATCCGAAGAAGAGCAACTCTTCTACTTTGGAAAGTGCATGAAAGGAGCTGCCAGTCAGTGGCATGAGCTCCAATATGCGGAAGATATCTTTGATATCAAGGAGAAATTTAAGCAGCACTTTTGGGGCTGCCAAGCGCAGATGCGCTTCAGACAGCAAGTCTATTTCGGCAGATACAAGCCGAAAGAAGCATCCATGACGGAGTACGCACTAGACATGGCGAGGCAAGCCAAAACGTTAGTCCCGCCGATGACAGACGAAGAAGTTGTTCAAACATTGAGATAACACTTCGACAGTGACATCGCGCGTGAACTACGGCCCTCAATAGTGCGAAACGTGAATGAGATGATCAACATGTTAGACACCCTCGAGAACGAGAGGGAGACAAGAAGAATGCGCACGGATGCGCGCAAAACAGCGGACAAGCCGATAAATCGCATGGAATACGGCCCAGAGCGATCCACCAACCAGAACCCATACGCGAGGAACGATGGACGTCAAGACAATTTCGCCAGACGCGACGCGACGAGAACCTCGCCGCAAACAAAGTCGACCAGCTGGCGAAAGGCGGACTCACCCGCGATGAAGCAGAGAGGAAGAGTGGACATCGTCGAGGAGCCAGACAGCGATGACAGCCAGGGGAAGGCAAAAATTACCCGATACACGAGGGATAAAGATAACTATCCCAAAAAGAAGATAATAGCGAAAGAATACAGAGCGGAGAGAGAAGACAGGACACGTCGGGACGACCGCGGGGGAAAACTCGTGGCGATAACGGCGAAGGGAGATACGAACAAAGCAGAAGACAACGACGGAGAGGAAAGTGACATCTCCGACATGAGCGACAAGGAATGCTGCATAATGACGCAGGCGTCAGATGAGAAAACCCAGTCTGACGGGGAGCCCGTCATGATCACGAATAACGGGGAGGAACTAGTGAACATAATCCGAATAAGAGAGATCATCGAGGGGATCGACCACGATCTGGCTGAGGCCCAGAGAAAGGAGGTCAAGGCCGCGGATATACCAATGATCGAGCTCGAGTTTGGAAAGTACAAGATCAAGGCCCTGGTGGATACAGGGTCACAGATAACGGCAATCACACGTGAACTCTATCAAAGACTCATCAATTCGGGCGAGGAGGTGGTGACGTTACCAATTAAGCGATTCCGTTTGAGAGGGGCATTTGCGGAGAATGGAACCTCAGTGACCAGCAAAGTTAAATTGATCGGACAATACAAAGGGGAAAATTTCTCGCACAAATACTACTATATCGTAGAGACCCTAGCATTCGATATGGTGCTGGGAATTGATTCCCATGTCAAGCACCGCATGTTGTTGGAGTGCGACGAGGAAATCAAGGTGCAGTTCCGGAAATCACACAAAGCCGTCGGAGAACTAAACCTAATCACGTTGGAAGCAGCGGAAGAGGGGCTCCGAGAGATTATCGAGAAACACGCTAAGGTGTTTGACGGGCAGATCGGAAAGGTAACACACTATCGGCACGAAATTAAGATGAACTCGACGAGGCCATACAAGAAAAAGACGTACCCGATACCGGAGATCCATATGGACCGCGTAAGAACATACTTGCAAGAATTGGAGCGCAAGGGAATAATCGCGAAACGGGCCACTCAGTATATAAACCCATTGGTGGTGGTGGTTAAGAAGAACGAGGACATCCGTCTATGTCTGGATGCCAGGGAGCTGAACAAGAATATGACGAACGACCACGCCCAGCCGCCGACGATTGAGGAAGTGTTCCGGCGCATTGGGAGGAAGAAGTACTTCACCACCTTAGACGTGACAAATGCATTCTGGCAAATACCGCTGGAAAAGGAATCAGAGCAATATACTGGATTTCTATTCGATGGTCAGACATACGTTTTTAAACCGAGCGTGGAGCCGTGGAGCCGAAAGACTTTATCATCAAATACCTGGACGACGTGCTCATAGCGTCGGATACCCTGGAAGAGCACCTAGAGCATATCGACTGGGTACTCGGAAAATTAGAAAGTGCCAGATTTAAACTAAACCGCGATAAATGTGAGTTCATGCAGGAGGAAATCAGGTTCCTGGGACATACATTTAATGAAATAAAGGCGGAAATTAACGAAGAGACCCGCAGGGCGATTGCGGATTTCGAGCGGCTCAGAAACAAAAAGCAGATACAATCATTCCTGGGCCTAGTAAACTGGGACCGGCGCTTCATCAAGAACTTGGCACGGCTTACCAAACCGCTTGAAGAACTACTCAAGCAGGGAAACAAGTTCGAATGGCTGGCGGAACAGCAGAATGCGTTTAACAATATTAAAACGGCCTTCAAGGAAGCCCCGGACTTATACCTAATCCGGCCCGGATATAAGTTCGGAATCTACGTAGACGCAGCCCGATCCGGGCTGGGAGCCCGCCTGTACCAATACCAGGAGGAGTCGGAGAAGAAGGAGACGGTGGGATACGTGAGTCGCAGCCTCAAAGGAGCCGAGGTTAACTACACAGTTACAGAACTTGAGTGCCTGGCGTTGGTGTGGGCGCTCAGGAAGTGGTACACGCTATTGCTGGGGCGACACGTGAAAGTCCATACGGACCACCAAGCACTCGAATTTCTCAGCACGTGCGTGCAGAACAACGGGAGAATAGCCCGATGGTTTGCGTTCCTCCAGGAATTCGAACTGGAGATCACGCACCTGCCGGGGAAGGAGAACAAGATCGCGGACACCTTGTCACGAAGAGGAGCAACCGGGGACGCCGATGCCGAGGACAAGCGGATAGCCCTTATCCACAATGTGGGGGAAGGAGCGGAGACGGCACCCTGGGTCGACATCATCCAGAGGGCGCAAAACGCTGACGAATCATTACAGGAAGCATTGACGGAAGATCCACAAAATGTCTACGTGAGAGAGGGCATCGTGCGAATCAAATATCCCGACGGGGATCGGGTAGCATTGCCGAGGAGTGCAGTGTGGAGAATCACCCAAGAGGCACACAAGCTGCTGATTCATTTTGGCACGGATAAGACACTTGACTTCCTACAGCGACACTTTCACGGACCAAATTTTGCACGAGTAGCAAAGGACGTTGTGGCATCATGCGACGTGTGCCAAGCTACAAAGTACTACACCAGAGCTACGGTGGGGTGCTAGTACTATGAGCTGCCGGACACACCGGGTGACACCCTATCGGTGGATATATTCGGACCCTTACCGAAAACGGCAAGGGGAGAAAAGTACGTGCTGGTGGTGATGGACCAGTTCTCCAAGTACGTGAAGTTATACCCAATGAAGGACCAAAAACTCGACACAATTATGCAAGTGCTAGAGAGTGAGTTCTTCGCGGAAATCGGGATCCCGCGAACGATCCTTACGGACAATGGAGGCCAGTTCTTGACGGAGAGATGGCGTCAGTTCGCCCACGACAAAGGGTTTGAGGTACGCCGAACATCGCCATATAACCCGCAGTCTAATCCTGTGGAACGAGTGATGCGGGAGCTAGGACGCATCGTAAGGACATACGCGAGTGACCGGCAATACACATGGCACAGGATAATACCCCGAGCAGAGAGGGTGATTAACAACACCACTCACGCTTCAACAGGCTACACACCGCGTGAGCTGAATGACGGGGAGGCAGGCAGCCTGGAAATCGATCCACGACTGTTGCCGCTGTTGACGGAAGAAATTCCTTGGGAAAACAAGATCGAGGAGGCCCGAGGGAAACTGAGGAAGGCTGCAGCAAAACGAAAAAGGCAAGCCGAGAAACATGGCATAGCCGAGTACCAGCAAGGCCAGGAGATATGGATCAAGCTGCATCGTCGATCCGATGCGTCGAGGAGGCTAACAAAGAAGATACATCTCGTGTTCGAGGGGCCATACCGGATACAACGCATTATCCGGCCAAATGCTTATCTCGTCGAGGACCTCGAGGGGCGAGCGATGGGCGTCTTCAACGCGAGGCAGCTCAAACCGAACCGAAGAGCAAGGCTCCAGGAGGAAGTCGAAGACGCTGGCAGAATGCCCGTGAATGACGGGGAGCAGGACGACGACATCGACATGGAACCAATCACCGATGACGAAGAACGTGAGGGGGACATCGATGTGGAGCGAATAACGAGTGACGACGACGCAGAAGATGATGCCGGGGTGCGACTGGCCGAGGATGACGGGGAGCTTGCCGGACCAATCGGATACCCGAGGGACGAAGAGAACATGGAAAGCGCCGACGAGATCGACGTAGTCAACGCGATACGAGCAAGGGCTCACCGAAGTAGAGTCGGCCGCAAGAGGAAGCTAAGCCCGGCGCCAGACAAAACATCTAGCACAGGGCTGACGGGGAGAATGCAGCCGCCCACTTCGGAACGGCCGCGAGGAGTGCCACGGGGACATTGCATTGATCCCGGTGGACGAGAAGCCCTTCCGGGCAGACAATAGCTGGTAACCCAGAAAGTAGTTATAAGCCCATAAGGCACGGCCAGTTGCCAGTTGGCACGACCAGTCGATCGAGAATGACGGGGAGCCGCCCGGAAGATGCACCAGTCGAGAACGACGGGGAGCAATCCGACGCGGATGAGCCGATGACGCTCTCCGACAACGACGAAGACGACGAAGTCGACCAACCGATGGTGATCACCGACAAAGAGGGAGAGGCCAGTCTACCGATCGAAATTTCGAGCGACGAAGACGAGGACAACGAAATAATCATCAACGTGATTACTATGGGAATTGACTCAGCCGTACGAGACACCGAGAAAAGCCCAGAAGACGTGAGCAGATGCGATAAAAATGACGGAGGAGCTTGCGAGGCAGGAAAGATTGCCAAGGACTCACTACGCAGGCAAACCAACCGATCAGCGGACGCGAACGACGGAGGAGCATCGGGAGATGGCATGATCAATCACCCGGCACACGGAACGAAAATTCACAAAATTGGTGAAACCGCGTAATTCGCGGAAAAATTCACCAGAAAGTGCTAATGTGGCAGTCGGTCATCGCGAACAAACCATCCAGATGACTTGCCACGAGTACAGCGATATTGGAAAGATTTTCACACCAAGGGGCACCAGGCGGAGGACGCAGTTTGGCGCGAGAAGAGACGCATGGAGGCAGCACGTGCCAGGTCAAACACGCCGTCCCCGAAAGTGACCTGCCTTCGCAAATCCCGTAGCGCTGTGCGAGGACAGACGGGGAGAGTGCAACCGGAGGCTGCTTCGGAGACGCGCACCACGGAAGCGGTAGTCGAGGAGCCGATCGCGGAGCCAGAACCGACCACCAGCGGCGAGATACCGCGGACGACTGGCCCGACGATCATCGGAAACGAGACGATCGACGTACCGAGGTACGTGGTCAAGGACCAAAACTGAGTCCGCGTGCGACCGATGCATCAGGCATGCACCGATGCGAGCCATAAGTGGCAATAGAGTTTTTTCTTTTTTGTTTTCCTTTGCTTTATTCGCATCGGGGTTATCTCGCGTAAAGATATTTTGTATTTTTTGTTCTTTCGTTCGCGTTCTCTCTTCCTTAGCGTAAGTCTTAGGGTTACAGTTCCAAGCAGTATTATTATTATCATTATCCTGATAGTTAGTAAGTTTGATAAATATATATAACCGTTTGATCGACCATAGAGGTCTCTGCGCTAGATTAAAGTTATTATTAGCGTACGCCACAGATGGCGCTTTAAGCTTTCCTTTTGATTTACTTTTGCGCTCTACCGGTAAAAATACCGCGAGTTTGAAACAGAATTGCGTAATCGGTGACCGCCCACGGTGACACATAGCGATCCGATATTTAATTTATTTTAAAACCAAATGAAAGTTTATTTTGGTTTTTCCTCTCGCGTTATAGGGGAAAAACCCGTGATTCAGCGTAATCGCGCGAAAGCGTTAGCAGATCCGTGAGTCGAGACGCGGTACTATGAAATCGGCACCGCGTGCAAGCAAATCGCGTCGTAAGACATTTTCGCGAGAGGTAGTGACGTGAACGTACTAGTCAATGCCGGTTAGACCCGGAAATGCGATTTCCGTCACTGAAGCGTTCCCATGCACCGAGATACGTGCATGAGCGTTATCCGCGGGAGAGGACGATAGTGAGGGCCATAATGGGCCATAAGAAACACGCCTCACGTGTTTTCAGTTAAATTCAATGAGCATGCAGCAAAAGCTCTGCATGGACATCTTCTCCTGGGGGAAACGATTCCGATCGACTAAATAGGTGTCGGCGAACACGGCAATAAGGTTCCCGTCAAGATCCGATACCCGTGCAACGAGATTCGTGCTCGGACAACTTTTGCGAGAACTAACGATAGATTCGTGTTGGTTGAGCACTAACGAACCCGAAAAACATAATTTTGTCGAAATCCACCGTGCGTGCAACTAGTTAGCTGCACGAGCATAATGTCACAAAATGGCCGACATAAATGGGTTCGGGAGCGACCAATGAGCACTACTGTCAAGGTCCCGATCGAATCCGACACGCGTGCAAGGGAGTAGCTGCACGAGCCTGATATCGCGAATTCGTCGATATAGGAGGGTTTATGAGATGCCCACTAACACGTATATAGGGGTCCCGTAGTGATCCGACCTGCGTGCAGAGAGATCCATGCATGCGAGTCGCGCGACGAAAAAAGCTATGTAGGGGTATTCGCGGAACGTTGAACAACGCGAATTTCAAGATCCCATCTCTCTATCACTGTTATGCAGCGAGATACTTGCATGAGCGTCGCTGACGCGAAAACGCGTAATATTCGTTAATATCAGCTTGTAACGATCGCGCATGTGAAACGCGATCGCCGTACGTGTTCGAGAAAACGTTTTGCGTCGTAAAATCCAAGAATCCTGAAATTCATACATATCGAGTGAATATTTCATGTAAAGCATATTCATAACGTTGCTGTGAGAAAGTTCTTATAAGCGCGAAATAGAGTAGAAGGTCCCAAGACATTCCTGCGTGTTTGTCGGACGTATTTGTCTACTGCGTAGTAACGATCAGGCGATATGACGTCATCACCCGAGAATAACAAGAGTGGGGGTAATCCTCAGCGACGGCACGTACGTCGTAGCGAGCGACCGCTCGAGAGCAGTCGTCCGGGAGATCTCAGAGAGACAACACACCAAGCGTGCGACCCGTTTTCCTTCGGTCTCGCTAGCCGAAGGGGCGCTGCCGCAAATTCACTAAAAGGGACAGACGGTAGCTCCGAGGTATCCGCGACAGAATTTCTTCAAGGTATCTACGGTAACAGATTCTTTCCGCTAAATATTCCGTATGGGCGCCAGGTGCGATTACGCGCACCACGTTTCATCAATACGACGCAAATACAAATCTACAGCCCGAACGCAAGCTCCAGGGCGTCGGTTACGTTGTTCGTTGTGAGGAGAGTAGGAGAGGGAGCGCAGCGCAATCAGCACAAGATTAAATAATAAATAATCATATATTTCAAGAGGACAATAATGTGAAACGGGGTCGGGTCGCCTCGCCGGCAACCGCCGCTCGAAGTAGCGTCTCTAACGCACGCTACCTTATTCGCAATCGCGAAGATACCGCACACCCTACTCGCGGAACGCGAATCTCACGCACACGAACCAGCCACGCATCTCATTCACACGAATTAAACGCAAATCTCATGCTCTACAGGCTCCCTTACGCGAGAAACATGTCCGCGGCACACGAATCGCCGCCACGCAGATTATCACACACGCACTCAGATTCACACACACAACTCGGCCGCCCCGCTCGCGGCGTACGGTAAACGATAAGGGACACGACAACTAACCGGTAGACACAAAACGACATTTGTGCAACGCAAATGTAACGGACGACACTTTACACGGGAACGAATCGGTATACGCGAAACGATATCTACGGCACACGCACACGGTAAACTAATCGGTAGTCGCGAAATGATATCTATACGACGACCATGTAATACACCCGTACTACTTTCCCCGGCGAGAGACCGCGACGATACTTGCATGCACGGTACGCGGCACTACGCGACTTCGAGCAACACAATGTATCCGCGGGACTCTTTTCGGGTACGCACGACAATTCACGCGCGCGAGAGAGCGCGGCACAATATCTCACGGGGAGCGTTACCGCACCGTTCGCCCGTGGAATTTTCCCCGAACAGACGCGACAACGCTACACGACACTAATCGCGACTTTAACACAATAAACGCGAAATACCGGTAGTCTCGACACACTGACCGCGATTCGATCATTACGACCTCGACGCTAGAGACAAACATTTACCGGTAACGAACACAATATGCGCGAAACAGCGGTAGTCCCGACACAACGAACGCGGTACGGTAAACATAGTTTAGACGCAAGAAACACGAAATGACTGTCGGCCGCGCAAGAGTTTCCGGGGAGGGCTTCACAATATCTTTTTCAGGCACGATCTCGGCCGGGCTCACGACTACAAAGTTATTTCCGACGGAAGTCGGTACCAATCAAAACGGTAATCTAATCAATAATTGTGTCTACTAATTGTCCACGGCCATGGCCGAGATCGAGCCACCGAGAATACGGTAGCACCGGAGTGGAGATCTTACAAGTTTTTCTGCCGTTGCCTCGCTGCTTAGCCGCTTCGCTGTTTTGGGGCTGCGTTCCGGGGGTGGCTCCTCGACAAGCGCTCGCTCGACAGTGAAGAGCGGCCGGCCCGGCGAGAACACGTTGGGCCCCCCGCGCACGCGCTCCAAGCTCGCGATGTTCCGCCCCGCCGATCCGTCGCGCGCGCCGCCGTGTTTGCGGCGCCGCTTCTAGTCCATTCTGCCTGCCCGCGATCCTTTGAATCGGCTGCCATCAGGTGTGGGCCTTTCTCAGCTTTAGCCCGGCTGGCCAGGCCATGGCGATGCTGCTCGGTGTCCTTGATATCATCGGGGAGGCGTCCGGGTCGCTTACCCGCGCTGCAGTCGCGGTGTCGCGCCCTTCCTTGTGTGACGGCACGGCCCGGGGTGCAGTGTGCGAGGCATTCTGCGCGTCTCCGCGGCGGTAGGCCAAAGTGACTCGCCCGTCGGCCAGCCATTCCGCTCAGCGTTCCCCAAGCTTCCTTCTCTCCCTCGTTGCGACATACGTCGTTACATCGGTCCTCCGTGGATCGTCCGCTCCGGCACCACCTGTTGTATCTATAAAGCTCGCTCGCAAATTAATTAAGTCGCGAATAACCCTCCCGTACTCCGGTCGAGGCGCCATCCCCGACCTTCCCCTCGGCCGAGCTACCGTCTGGGCGGTGGACGCGACAATGTCACGTCACAAGCGTAACTGTCTAGTATTCGCGAACGTTCTCGAACATAGATTCTCGATACAACCGGCGAGGCCCGCGTACGGAGCGATATCCGGATATATCACGTAGCGGTGATAGTGCGTGCGACTTATGTGAATATAACGAGATTTCACATCCGTGTACGAAACAACGGACAATCATACAGGAGAATACGCCATATTCTCACAACGACCGATGATACCCATGTTACGGACGGAAATTCGTATTTATTTGAAAATTGTCAATTTTACACGCGACACGCGAACTGTGATATACGATAGCGGTGATACACCACGTGTGACTGTAAATCATCGTTGATCGAACTGAATGACTGTTTATTCTGAATTTATTGAATAAATACATTGTTATACAAAAGTGATATCCTGAGTGTCAGAAATAATTCGACGATATCCTGTGACCTGTCCTGAGTCACCTTCTAAGCGGAAGATTCATGCGAAATCACCGTTCCTACAAAATTCAAGTGCGAGTAAATGCACATTGCTTGCGATATAAGCATACGATATACGATACTTACCTGCGATTCTGCGACGATCCTGTGGGTACATCCGTGACGATCCAGTGGTCCAGAGCATCGTTGGTTGTAAGCGGCTTCTACGAAGGAGGTCCATCCGTGAGACGAGACGCAGAGCGGCCAGCAGCAGTCCGGAGCACCTGAAACAAAGAAAAAGGGGAATTAGTCGACAGATACGGCTAGTAGTATACTTACCTTTCTCGGTTTAACGGGTAAAATCGAGTGGCGACCGTGCTACACGAACTTTGATGAAATTCGTTAGTTTGACGAATGAGTCGTATCACGCGTGATCTTACGTGCCCGGTTACAACCTAACCTTGCAGCCGTACGCGACGTGTCGGCCACCTGATGGAACAAAGATGACAACCACGCGTCCCAGGCGGGAAAGTGTGGGGCCCTATCATCGAAGAGCCACGTACGACACGGTAGAATGTAAGTTAGGATTAAGTAACGCGATTAGGTCGCCGAGCAGCGGCTCAGTTATTCAGTAAGAATTATCGTTTTCCCCTTCTCCTTTTCTTATTTCCATTTTGTTTTCTTTTCTTGGCCGAGCCATGTTAATTTATGTTGTTTTTCGGCACATTAGTGCCCGGCACGGCCGTGAGTATTGTTTATTTGTTCGCGCATGAATTGCGATACCGCGCGTATGACATAAGGCGTCATGCCACACACAGACTTCGGACCGGGAACGTTCAAACCCGAATTTGCGAAAAAACGCGAAGCCAACCGAGCCCAGCGACTACATACGGGGACGCGGACGCAAAGTGTCAGACCACGCGAGCCACGCGACTAAATAGCCACCGGTGCCGAACCACAGAGTCGTAAAATGGGGGCACGTGCAAAGAGCGCCGCGGTCCGAGCACTGGGTGACGAGATAGCGTACCATGCGTCATCCACGGGAAAAAACCCACGGTGCCCCGAGAGCGAGACATGGCACACCGATGGAACAAGTCGCCGCCGAGATCCGACCGCCCGGGCGGAAGTTACGGGGACGGTCCGCGAAATCGATACCCGGACACTGGATGCGAAAACCAAGTCCGGAATGTAGTCCGTAGGGGTCGTAGAAGCGAGCACCGGGGGTCACCGTCAAAATCCGACCACTCAGACGGAAGTTACGGGGACGGTCCGCGAAATCGATACCCAGACACCGGATACAAAACCTAGGTCCGGAATGTAGTCTGTAGGGGTCGTAGAAACGAGCACCGGGGGTCGCCGTCAACATCGGGTACCACGAAATCGACCGGGACGTATTTTCTAGGAAGTCGGTCCGGATGCCTCTATAGGGACGCAGGAGAGGCCGGACACGCGGGTCGGCGCCGTAGAAAGTCGAAAATTCCAGGGGGTGTAAAACCACTACCCGGGCATCGAGAAAGTGCGTCGCACTTATAGCGTAGCGAGTGGAAATTTCCGTCACGAACATCTGGCGTGACCGCAAGCGGTAAACAACTATTGTAACTGCGTAGCGTGGAAAATTACCAAAAGAGAAAGCGGCCGCGATACTGTGGTAGGGGTAGAATAGCGAAAGTGGGGAGCCACAGCGCAGAGGATTACTCGAGGCAGTCTCTCGTGGGCGCTCGTAGAGGTAACACCGGTCTCGCGCGTATGTCCCGACGTGTCGCAGTAATTATCGCGATAGTGATCCGGAATACGATAGTTAGATTACCCCAGCGTCCGAAACAAACGGGAACGCCCGCATAACGCGTTAAAAGTCGCCGATACGAAAGGCGAACGGTATCATAGTACCGAAACGGAAATTACGCACTTAGCGAGACGTGCGACCGCCATCTTGCGCGGAATAAATAAATGTGAACAACGATCTGTGTAAAACGATCAATATGAATAAATAGAATAATTTGTGAAAATTACGACGAAGTCGCAATTACTTACCTTACACTTACCTGATTAAACGGAGGGCAGCCATCTTTGAGAAGCGGCGATCCGGATCGAGGATTACCATCGGTGCATCAACGGTGGAGCTAGCAGATGCGACATCCGTGGCGGAAACCTAAAAATAATCAGTATTAATTAAGTTGATTAACCGCGTTACTCATACTTACTTGGTGAGAGCGGTGGTCGGCCATCTTGTGAACGCGACAATCCTGGGCGACGCACAGCAGCGATGATCCATGGGACGGCGATGCAGATGAGGCACCCGCAGCGAGAACCTGAAAATAGAAAGAGTTATTTGGGTTGATTAACCATTGGTACTGTAACTTACCCGATCAAACGGTGGTTAGCCATCTTGATCCCACGTTGACTTAGGCTGGTGATTAGTATCGATGATCCGAGAGTAGGCGCTGGAGATTCGGCATCCGTGACGGGAATCTGAAAGGGAGATTGTTTAAACAAATTGGTTAACCATGATATCATAGATACTTACCTTCTCGGTGGAATCAGGATAAACCAAGTGGCGACCGATGACTTATAGGACAAATAGCGTGTCCCGTAGTCCGATTACGTACCGTTCGGTTACAACCTAACCACGATGGCCTTCCTAACGGAAAAATGGGGGTTTCCCGGGAACTACCGAAGTATTATTTCCAGGAGACCCCCATCCGGATGGAGCTTACGCCCCCCATCCCCACGGATTCTAACATAACACCAGCCGGATGAGACCATGACATCCGGCGTTCAACGCGGGTTCCGCATAACGCGGAAGAACACGGGTACGAATCACCCGCTAAGCGCGCCCACAGCCAACGACCCCCGTGTGTGCGAGCACACGCCGGTCGATCGCCGCGGGCGCGTTCGCAGGCAAGGCGCAACGCCGAGGTCGAAAGGCGACTCGGCATAGACCAAAAGCAAGCAAATCACACCGATTCGCGACACGCGAGGGGGGGAGAAAAGAACCCCTCAGACTCAAACTAGAAGTTAATTCCTGGGAGCCGCTACCCGCACACAGCAGTCGCCTTCTGGACATATCTAACATCCGGGCGTGAAACCTATACAGCGCCCTCATCGGACGCAGCGTCACCGCGCGGGTTCCGAGCGTTGCGAGCTGGAGCGCGTTCCTCCTGCCTGCGTCTCTCCGCGTCCTCCTTCTGTGGCATCACCCTCTCGGCGAAGCTGGAGAATGACGACCACGCTTCACTGGATCGCAGCATCTGTCCCACGATAGCGGACAAGGACAGATCGTCGCCCATTATGCGGGACAGCTCCTCCCGTTCCTCCTGCCATGCCGCACAATCCCGCAGGGTGTGTTCGGGTGAGTCCTCGTCGCCTAAGTCACAGTGCAGGCACTGTGGGCTTTCCGCTTTCCGGATGCGGAACAGATATGTTCCAAAACATCCGTGTCCCGTAAGGAGCTGGGTGAGGCGAAACGTAAGGTGCCCGTGAATCCGGTCCAACCATATGTCCATGTGAGGTGGGATGGCGAGACGGGTCCTCTCCCCAAACTCACTTCGTTCCCCGAGAAACCTCTTCCACCGTCGCCGGAGGCGGATCTTCTCCTCGTTCCTGGCCGCCTCAACTTCCTCCACGGTCCACTCCTGTCTCTGCCTGATAGTGCGAGTGCGCACGAACACGTTTTTGCAGTACGCAGCCACCAGACCAAGTGGCGGCACTCTAGCCAGCAAGATTGCCGCGTCCGCAGATACAGTCCTATATGCTGCGATGACACGCAGCGCGACGGTTTTCTGAGCTCGCAGCAGCAGATGTCTTTCGCGAGACACCGCGAACTCGTCACTCCAGACCGGGGCGACGTACGTCATAACTGACAGTAAGACGTTATAATATAACCGACGCTTACCTTCCGACGGCCCCCGCAGGTTCGGCATCAGGCAGCTAAGCGCGCGCGTGACTTTGGCCACTTTGTCCGCCACATACGCGAAATGATGCCCGAAAGTCCAACCGCTGTCGATAATCACGCCGAGACACTTCATGCGGTCCTTCGGCGCCACCTCGGTCTCGCCGACTCTGACCGTTAAACCGCCGGCTCGAGCGCCAAAGAGGACCACCTCGGTCTTGGATTCCGATATCGTGAGACCCAAGGCCTGAATTCTCTCGATCACGCGCTGTAAGCACTTATTGGCCTTGTCAAAGACCCTGCGAGCGTTCCTGGCCACAACAATGATTAACGTATCGTCCGCGTAACAGATTATGACGCAACCGCTAAGGAGCAACATTCGCAAGATGGAGTCAAACGCGATGTTCCAGAGGACAGGGCCAAGTATGGAGCCCTGCGGTACCCCACAGGTCACTCCGCGGCGCCTGAGCTTTCCATCGTTACCAACAAAGAGGATCAGATAGAGTGGAAGCTGTCATAATAAAATAGCGTGTTCGAGTTTCAGAGCCATCTACCAGCTCAGAGGTCATCCTAAATCCCCCCACTCTTCAATAACGCGAAAATTCAAATCTTGAGATTTAGGCCCCTATTCTGTAATTTTTAACGACAGTGTCGTTATCGTTAAGAGTTACAGAATAGGGGGCTTAGTAAAATTATTAATGAAATAAAAAAAGGGAAATCAAATCATTTAATTAATAATAACATTGAGTTATATATATATATCTTTTGTTATTTATTTCAACAATACGACGTATTACAAATCTCGTCGATGAAACGAAAGTTGGCGCTTGTGGAATGGATGTGAACTGGATAGCGCTGGGCGAGAATAATAGATTTACTTGAGCTAGGTGTCCTTTCATCTTCTTCCTCATCTAAATAGCGAAAAATAATCAATTTGTAACGATAGATAGTGGAAATAAGATATTAAACACATGATTTTATTACATCACGACCAGCTTTATTTTTAATATATAAAAAATAACGTGTTATTCGTCAATGTGCTTCAAAATTGAACATATTTGTAAAATATAAACGAAACTCATTAATCAATGTAGAAATCAATGGATGACATTCTATGTACAATTATCGGAATGTGGAAATCAGTGGATGAGATTCTATGTACAATTATCGGAATTAAGACAACTAATAGGAAATTCAACATTCTTTTTCACTTTTTACCATTATATTTTTTTACCTGATAGCACAATCTTGATGTTATCGTTGGTTTCAATGTTAATTGTTGCTGGTTGTTCTACAGTTGCTTTTTGTATATCTAAAACCACTCTCTTCGATGGATGGAAACAATCTCCTATAAAATATAAGTTTCATTGTGGAGAAAAGTAAGCAGGAGCTTTCCAGAAAATAATTTTTGCCTGAGGCATTGAAAATTTTGGGCCTCAATGACAAATTGGCAATAAATTGACGGCAACGTGTTTCTGGGTTATAAGCTAATTGTTAATCATTTAAGAAAACTCCAAGATCGTTAATGGACTTTGAAAATAAATATTTTCTACTTAAATTACCTTCAAGGGCCGATCGATAATCTCCACTTTGTCCTTGTGATTTTTGATAACTGGTGGTGATGGAGACTTGCGATGTAGGTATCGCTCCACGAACAAGCAGCGGCCTTGGGTACTTTTTCCTGATACATTGTGACTCAAAATGATCCGAACAAATACAGAGATGATTTGGAGGATCCCCTTGCACACCAGCAAATTCCTGCCATTTCTTTCGCCTATAAATCAATTTTTTATTAGAGAATTCCAGTATATATCATACAATACTATAGAATCATAATTCATTGGTTCAAAATCAATAACAATTTTAATAATTAAATAATTTCCAAAAACTTATTTTTAAACTTAAAACAGAAATATCTATTTTCATTCATGACATAAGATAAAAAATGACGTTAAGTGGTGTCGATGTTTAATCACAACTTATTCAAGTATATATTTCATACTTACAATTCAGGATTTGTCGGCTGATGGAAAAAGGATACATCTTTGTTAACTTTATTTTTTTTGCAATTTTTGACGTAGCACCGCAGGGTCATTTTTTTTATTTATTACAATATAATTTTCTGCCAACTTGCTGCCAACGATAAAACGCAACGGTTAAAGTGGAGGTTATTTTGCAGAGTGAGAGAGAGTGAGAGCAAAGCTTTGTGAGAGAGAGAGGATTAGCACGTAGTGCGTCTCCGAACTGCTAGATGGCGCGAATCGCGGACACGGTTAGACACGGCCAGCTTCCACTCTATCTGATCCTCTTTGGTTACCAACATACTCGATGTTGCGCTCCGAGAAGTAGGCCTCAATAATCCGACAGAGGTAGTCGGGGAAGCCTTTCCTCCTGACCGCTGCTCTAACCACACGCCACGGAACTGAGTTAAAGGCGTTGGCGATGTCAAGGCCAATAGCCATGGCCACCTTGCTTTCCGCGGTTGCCCTCTTGATCGTGTCCTTGGCCAGAAGGAGGGCATCGATAGTCGAGCGTCCCCTGCGAAACCCGAACTGGTTCGGGGCCAAATCGGCGAGTGGATGGTCGGCCATCCACGCAAGCATCCTCTCGACGATGACCCGTTCGAAGATTTTGCCTGCCTCATTTAGCAGGCAAATTGGGCGTGCCTTCGGAATCGTTCCCGCGACAGCAGCCTCCTTGGGAATCAGAACCAGCCGCGCGGTCTTCCAAGGAGCCGGGAAGACTCCCTTCTTCAAGCAGGCGGTAAGACACACCGCCATTTGGACCATCATAATCATAGGGACCTTTCTCCACAAGGCACTGTTCAGACCGTCCGGCCCCGGCGCCACGTTATTTTTTTTTTCCCCCTCAATGGCGCGATACACTTCCGCTCCAGTAACCGCCCATTCCTCGTTCCACTCGAAGTTCGACCAGTTGAGGGGGCGCAAAGCATCTCCAGCTGGGAAGAGGGAGTCGAGAAGGGGCTTCAGCACGTCAGCCTCTAAGGTCTCCGTCAGGCCCGGGGAAACTCGCCTCAATTTCTTTAGTACTGCCTTGTAAGGCAGACCCCACGGATCCTCTTCTATGCTCGCCAGTAGCTCCTGCCACGCGCGGGCCTTCGCGTGCGCGATCTCCCGCCGCAGGTCGGCGCTGGCAGTGCGGTAAGCGGCCCGGTTTTGTTCGACCACGTCCGGAGCTCCTCTCCGCTTACTGCGAGTCCATAATCTTCTAGCGCGGATGCAGACGGCCCTTAGCTCCGCGATAGTGTCGCTCTACCAGTAGGCCTGTCGCCTGGCCTTGCGGGGACCGGCACGGGGGACGGCCGCGCAACAGGCCTCCCCCATCGCCGAATCAATCCATCCACCCGGATTCTCAGCCTCCTCCAGCTCCTCCATGGAGGGCCCAGACGCGCACCTCTATTCTAGGACCGCCTCAAAAAAGTCAGCGTCCATTCGCCTAGTATTCCACCTGGCACCGGACGTCCTTTTTTTTTTTTTTTACATGGGCAAAATCTTTGACCGCTGGGTTCCCGGGCAAGCCCGGTATGTGGCCCAGCGACCCCCTCCGATGTTGTGAGGGGGAAGACCCCCCGCCCTCGGGGTAGGATGGGGGAGTGCCGGATTCCTACCGGCTAAAACACCCATGGGTGACCCTAACTGTGCTTTGTTGGGAGGGCCCCGGGAAACGCAATGATCACATCCGTGGGCCCCCCCGCACTTCGCCTTTTGTAGGCAAGCCTATCCTAATCTAATCGATAGACGGACGGGTGCCACCATCCCCGTCCGTCGTCCTCCTCTCCGGGGGTTGCCTTATATGGCCGGCGAGCGAGCGATTGTACCCCGACCGCTCGCCCGCCCCCCCGGACGAGAAGGGGGGAGGGGTCAGCGCCCGCGTGAAGCGTCCCCTCCCCCTCCTCCAACATCCTCCTCGAAGCAGGCGGGTGCCAAGCCCCCGGGGGCGAGAAACCTGTCGGAGTCCCGCCCCCCCCGGGGCCCAACCCCCGCCGCCTGCCCGCGGGAGGGAGACAGGGCCTGGCGCAAAGCCACCATTCCCTCCCTCCCGCGGTTCGGGGGAGCCCGGGTCCAAGACCCGAAAGGTCCCAGAGCCGGACCCCCCCCGACGGACCGACCGGGGGCACCCGTGGCCGAAACACCGTAGGTGAATCGGCCCAAGCCCCCCCCGGTTCGTCTCCTCCGCCGACCCCTTCGGCCGCGACCGGCGCCGAGAGGGAGGACCCCCTCCTCCGTAGAGGCCTCGGGAGCCCGCCCCCCCCGGCGCCACCTTCCTCCGTTCAGCGTCGATCCTGGCGCTTGCCCGCGGGAGGGAGACAGGGCTTGGCATAGAGCCACCATTCTCTCCCCCCCGCGATCCGGGGGGCCCGGATCCAAGACCCAAAAAGGTCCCAGAGCCAGACCCCCCCGACGGACCGGATGGGGGCACACGTGGCCGAAACCCCGTAGGTGAGTCGGCCCAAGCCCCCCCCGGCCCGTCTCCTCCGCCGACCCGCTCGCACCGACCAACGGCGAGAGGGAGGATCCCCTCCTCCGTGGAGGTTTTGGGAATCCGCCCTCCCGCCGCCACCCTCCTCTCTCTATGACCCGCGCCAACATACGCAACGGGGGGGGGGGGGGGTCGATGTAATCCCCCCCTATTCGCTGTCGGATTGAGGAGGGGCGACTTCCCCCCTCCTCACCCGCTCGTCCGCCTCCTTCTGCGACATAACCTTGCCGCAGAAGGAGACGAACGCCCTCCAACTCTCCGGCCCCTCCTCGCCCCTCCGAACCGACGCAGCAACGACGGCCGGGAGGGAGAGGTCCCCTCCTATGCATGCCCGGAGGTCACGGCGCTCCTCTGCCCACGCCGGGCAATGCTCGAGCGTGTGCTGCGCCGTGTCCGCCACCTCCGGGCAGTGCCAGCAGCGCGTGGTGCGCTCCTTCCCGATGCGGTGCAGGTATGAGCCGAAACACCCGTGGCCCGTCATTACCTGCACCGCGTGGAAGGCGACGTATTTTGTTCTGCCGCCCTTCACCCACTCCTCGAGTACCGGCTGGACAGCCTCAACAACCCTCCTCCCCCACAAGTGTCGGGGGTCCGCAAGGTCCTCTTTCCACTCGCGGAGGAGGGCCCCCTGGGCTCGGAGCTTCAGCACCCTCCTTACTCTCGGGGGGGATTACCCCCATTTCGGCCTTCAGCCGGCTGTCGCGTACGATTTGGCCAGCAGCCTGACCGGGGGAATCCCCGCGATGACAGTCGCCCCCATGTGAGAGACGGTCCAATAGGCCCTAGAGGCGGCGATTGCGATGACCGCTGTGCCGCCTCCATCCGCCAGCGGCGTTGGAGGCGGGCGTTCTCGCCCACCTTCCTCCACCATATCGGTGCCCCGTATAGGAACACCGAATGGACCGTCGCCACATAGAGGCGACGCACGCGCCCGCTCGCCCCCCCCGATGTTGGGCAGGATCCTCGCCAACTTGTTGGCGATCCTTTTCGCCCTCGGGACGACGCGGGCGACATGCCGAAGCTCCTACCCCTGTCCAGCCACACCCCAAAATGTTTGAGGTCGGAAGTGGTAGGGACCTTAACTCCCTCCACGTAGAAACTGAGCCCCTCCGGAGGCGGCCCCCGTCTGCGACACCCCCGCCTGCGGGGGTCATAGAAGACGATAGCCTGCGTCTTCTGCGGGGCCACCTCCAGGCCCAGCCCCCGTATGGAGCGCACCACACACTCCGCCGCCACGTTGGCCAGCCCAAATAGCTCCTGCCACTCCTCCCCGCCGACTCCCAGGAATATATCGTCGGCGTATCCTGAGAGCCAGCACCCCTCGGGGAGGGGGGTCCCGAAGATCCGGTCATACGCGACGATCCACAGCAGGGGCCCCAACACTGACCCCTGCGGGACGCCGCACTCGACCAACCTAACCCTCGGGACCCCATCCCGGTCCGTGTAAAGCAGATTCCTGTCCCGGAAGTAATCCCGGACGACCTCCATCAAATAAGGGGGGACCCCCTTTCTCAGTAGGGCCTCCCCTATCACCGACCAGGGGAGGGAGTTGAAGGCGTTCTTAACGTCGAAAGAGACGCCCATAGCCACTCCCCCCCCTTCCATCACGGCCTCCGTCCGGGCTAAGACGCTCTTCACCGCGTCTATCGTCGATCGCCCGGCACGGAAGCCGAATTGGTCGTCCGAGATCCCCCCATCTGCCCTTTGGGACAGGTGCTGGACGAGGCGTTCGGCTATTATTCTTTCCAGAATCTTGCCAACCTCGTCCAGCAGGCACACGGGCCGGTAGGCGGACGGTGAACCTGCCGGTTTGTCCGCCTTCGGCAGGAGCACCAGGCTGGCCTCCTTCCATTTCTTGGGGAACCGGCCGGCCCTGAGACACGCATTATACACTTTGCGCATTTTGCCGTCCAGTCCCCCCGCGGCCAAGGTCCACGCTCTCCCTGGTATACCGTCAGGGCCAGGAGCTTTACCCCTCCTGACCCTGCGGAGAGCCCTCGACAGCTCCTCCTGGCTCACCTCAAACTCTTCGCTCCACACTGGCCCCGCGCACGCCGGAAACCGCACCTCCCCCCCATCCTTTCGGGGGAAGAGTGCGTCCACCACCTCGGCGGCGAACGCGGGGTCCAGTGTCTCCGTTATCGGGGGCGCCCAGGGCCTGAGTTTGTCAAGCACCAGCTTGTATGGGCGCCCCCACGGGTCCTCCTCTACGCTGTCGAGAAGCTCCTGCCAGGAGCGCTCCTTGGCCGCGTGTATCGCGCCAAAGAGAGCCCGACGGGCGGTACGCCAGGCCTCTCCAGCTTCCTCCTCCGTCAACAGCGGATTGGGCCTCCCCGCCCTAATCCGCTGCCATCTTCTCTTGGCTTGGACGGAGGAGCGCCTGAGCTCGGACAGCTCCTCCGTCCACCAATACGCGCACCTTCGGGGGCGTTGGGGGCGGACCCGAGGCATCGCGGCGTCACACGCCCTTGTCATCAATCGCGACAAATCCTCGGCCATCTTGTCCACCCCGTCGTCCCCCTCCGGTCCCCCTCCTCGTTGCCCCACGTCAGGGCCATAATCGCGGCCCCGAATCGGTCCGTGTCGAGTTTCTTGAGGGCCCATCTCCTCCTTTGCCTGTCGGCCTCCCGGCGGCGGGCTTGCACTTCCGGGAGGGCAACGCGGACCATCATCGAGACGTACTAATGATCAGAGAGAGTCTCCTGGTCCGCGTCCACCCTCCATTCACTCACCACGCCCGCGACAGGGGCAGTGGCCCAAGTCAGGTCCACGATCGACTGCCCCTGCCATCGCACGCACGTGCTTTCCCGGCCCGTGTTCATAAGAACCAGGCGGAGGCCCGCCGCCCATTCTTCGGTGGCCTCGCCCCTCCTATCGGTCCGCGGGGAACCCCAGGCAGTTGACTTCGCATTGAAGTCCCCCGCGACCAACACCCGGCCGGCCGAGCACCCGCGAACGCAGTGTTCCAACTCTGTAAGGAACCGCTCGTACTCGGCCAGCGTCCATCTAGGAGGGGCGTACACCCCTACCACCGAGATGGGCCCCCAATCGACACGTACGTATCCCTCCCCGGCTCCCTTCGGGACGCACGGGGGGGACGACGGCATTGCCCTCCATGTTATCGCGACAGAGCCCCCCCGGTCCCCCGCCCAACATGGGTGGTTTCTCGGGACACGGTAGGGCTCCGCCGCGACTCCCAATCCACACCCGCGCTCCGCCAACATGTGGCAGTAGAGGTCTTGCGCTGCGCGGGCGTGGTTGAGGTTTGTTTGAAGGACTCTGAAGGCCATTTACAATCGGCCCACAGAGTCCTCCACTTCTTCCCTCTCATGGTTGGAGTCCTCGTCCTCCACTTCCATCTTCGTTTGAGAGGGGGTTCTCTCCGTCACCGACGGAAGAGCCCCCCTCTCCTCGCTCGCCCCTTCTGTGGGGAGGGCCTCCACCTCCATCTTCTCGGAGGGCTCTCCCCCTGTCGGGGCCTGGCTCTTCCCCCCCGCGGTTTTGCGGGAAGGACGAGTCCTCTGCTCCTTGGGGGGCTCCTCTACCACCCCGGCCACGAGTTTCCCCCCCTGGGTCACCCTAAACCCGGAGACCGCCAGGATCTCCGTCGGCTTCGGCCCCCCCTTGGCCTTGGCCGCCTTTGCCGTCGCCTTTGGCTTTGACTTGTCCGCGGCCGCGGGCTTCTGGGTTTCCCCTGACTTTTTGCCCGCGGCCCCCGTCCTCCCCTTGCTGGGCGACACCCGGCGCACGCTGCCCCGCCGATGCGGTGCCCGTGCGGCAGCCCCTTGCTCTCACAGACCACGCAGCTGACCTGTGCCTCGCACACCCTGGCCGCGTGGCCCGTGACTCCGCACCTATAACAGGCGCCCGACCTGTCCTCCGTGCTGCGGCACGTCGCCCTAGTGTGCCCCAGCTCCAGACACTTGAAGCACTGGAGCGGCCTTTTTTCGAGCAACTCCACTTTTGCTCTTGACCACCCCAGTGCTATTCGCCCGTCCCTTGCCAGGGCGTTCGCCGCAACCAGCGGGCACTTGGCCACCACTGAGCACAGTCCGTTCCCCATCACTGTGACGGGACCAACGGCTATGCTCAGCGGGCTCACTCCTCCTTTTGTCGCGAGGGTCTCCGCCACCTCTGTCTCCTTGACCGAGCCCTCGAACCCGCTTATCCTAAGGTCAGCCGTCATTTTCGGACGACTGACCTTCGCCCCCTCCTGGCCTGCCAGGACCTCCACCATCTTCGCCGCCAGGGCGTCGGCCTTCTCCGCCCCGTCACGGCCCGAAATCTCGAGACTCAGTGCCCCCGTGGCCGTCCTTCTGACGTTGGGGATCTTGTCGATCCCCACTTCCGCCAGGGCCACCTTGCTCCTCACCATGCCCATGAACTCAGAGTATTTGTCCTCTGGGCAGGTGAGGACCACCGCTGCCGTCTTCGGCACCCTCCTCCTCTTCTTCCCCGCCTTTGAGGAAGGCTGGGAGGGGGCTTGCTTCGTCGCCTCCGGACCCTTCTTCTTCGCTTTCGGCTTCCTCCCCCCTTCGGGCTCCGGCCTCTTTTTTGCCGCTTTGGCTCTTCGCCCCTCCACCTGAGTCCACCCAGTCTCCGTGGGCCCAGCGTCATTATCCCGCCGCGCCTGGGACTGCGGCTTGTTCGCTGCCCTTGTGGCCGAAGCGTATGTCCTCCTCCTCCCCCCTTGCCCCTGCGGCTGCTGTTGTCCAGCAGCCGGTGCGGGAGCGGGAACCACCACCTTCCCCTGTACCTGCGGCTGCTTCCTCGCAGTCGACGTGGGAACGGGAACGGGGGCCTCCTTCCTCCCCCGCGTCCTCGACCGCGCTTGCCTCGCGGTCGGCGCTGGGTTGTCCCTCCCTGGTGCCTTGAGGTCCCTCTTTCCGGAGCCCAACTCCCTCAAGATGAGCCCCTTGAGCTCCTCGATTCCTCCCCTTATCTCCGCTCTCAGCTCACTCTTCATCGCTGCGAGGCGTCCCTCCACGTCCGTGACCTGCTTGTTTCCGGGCAGTTCCCGGACCGCTGCCGCAGGGACTTCCGGCTCCAACACTCTTCTCACGCCCTGTACCTCGGGCCTGAGGACCGCCGGGAGCCCCTGTTCCTCCATCTCCGCGAGAATCTCCCTCCTTCTCTTCTCGCTCTCTATACGCTCCAGGGCCTCGTCGTTCCCCGTCGCGTCCACCTCCATGTTTTCGACGGGACCCACACCCGGGTTGTCCCCGTCTATAGATGGAGAGGGGGAGGAGGAGTCCACAATAATCTTCCTCTTCTTCGCCCCCCTCATCACCCTCCTTGATTCGGCCTCGTCCTCCTTCCCCGTCTGGCCAAGCAGCTTCTCCATATCGCTCTTGAGCTCTTGGAGCTCCTTTTCCTGCCTGGCCCTGTCCCCGCGAAGGGCCGCCAGCAGCCGCCCCTGCGCGGCGACTTTCCCGCGAAGCTCCTCCACTTCGGCCTCCCTCTAATTACTCGCGGCCGGGCCCACCTGTCTTTGGGCCAGCAGGGACACGGCGGCCGCGATCGTCGCTGCCTTTTCATTCAATTTGCCCCTGTATGGGCCCTGCAGCGCATTGGACTTTTCGGCCACCACGTCCAGCCCGCTCACCGACTCTGCAATGGTCGCGTGAAGCGCGGCTGTCGGGAGGTGGCGTAGTTCCTCCCTCGCCCTCTTCTCCGCCACCCTCCTGCTCTTTGAGAGGCCGGGTGTGACCTTGTCCTCCTTCATGTCCCTAAGCTCCTGGGCCCTTTCCACCAGCCGCTTTTCCGCTTCCTCCAGGAGCTTCAGGTAGCGGTCCCCTGTCGTCGCCTTCCGACCTCTGCCCGTCTCGTCTTTCACCTTAATGGGAGGGCACTCTTCTCCCACCAGATTCGACACGTGACTAGCGGCCCTTTTTTAAATCTCCCTGGCCCTAATAGCCGTCTCCTCCGTGATCTTCTGCGACGCCTGCTCGCCCACGTAGCAGACGTCGTCGTCCTCCGACGCATGGTTGTCGGCGTCGTCGTAGGAGTCCACGGACCCCGCATGCGCACTCGCATCCGTGTCCGTCTCCAGCCCTCCTTTCGGACGCAGCGGCGACCTGGGACGTCTGTCCGACTCCGAATCCGACTCTATTCGAGGGACAGTCCCTCTCCGTCGGAGGATCATTGCCGAGCGCCTCGTCCGGCACCTGCTGTCCCGTGGGGAGGGAAGAGGTCTTTCCGACGACCAGTTCGGCTTCCGTGCGGGGAGGTCAACCGTGGACGCGATTAGGCGCGTCCTCTCCCGCACGGAGGCCGAGATTGAAGAGGGGGGAGTGGTGTTGGGGGTGTCGTTTGACGTCGTCAACG
Source organism: Harpagoxenus sublaevis (assembly GCA_030770355.1). Classification (NCBI taxonomy): domain Eukaryota; kingdom Metazoa; phylum Arthropoda; class Insecta; order Hymenoptera; family Formicidae; genus Harpagoxenus; species Harpagoxenus sublaevis. The sequence goes on along the minus strand of JASTWR010000498.1, from coordinate 78,847 downwards.
CCTTCAACACCCTCCCCTGGGAGGTAATAGGGAGGGCGCTAGTGCGGTTCGGCGTCCCTCCCTACCTCATTAGGGTCGTCGGAGACTACTTCCGGGACAGAGGCTTGAGGTACACGGACCGGGACGGGGTCCTGAGGATAAGGCTCGTGGAGCGCGGTGTTCCGCAGGGGTCGGTGTTGGGACCCCTGCTCTGGATCATCGCCTACGACCCGGTCCTCGGGGTGGCCCTCCCCAGAGGATGCTGGCTCACGGGATATGCAGACGACATATTCCTGGGGGTCAGCGGGGAGGGCTGGCGGGAGGCAACCAGGCTGGCCAACGTGGCGGCGGCGAGCGTGGTGCGCGCCATCCGGGCGCTGGGTCTGAAAGTGGCCCCCCAAAAGACGCAGGCGACCATGTATTACAACGGTCGCCTCGCGGGGGGGCCACCCCCGGAAGGACTCAGCGTCCGGGTGGAGGGGACGGAGGTCCCAATCACTCCCCACCTCCTATATCTGGGGATGTGGATCGACCGGAGAAGGAGCTTTGGCGAACACGTTTCCCGCGTGGTCCTAAAAGCGAGGGCGGTGGCCAATAATTTGGCCAGGCTACTGCCAAACATTGGCGGGGCCAGCGGGAGTGTGCGTCGCCTCTACGTGGCCACGGTCCACTCGGTGCTGCTATACGCAGCACCGGTGTGGGAGGAGAAGGTGGGCAGCAATGCCCGCCTTGGTGGGCAGCTGGCGGCGGTCCAAAGGCTTATAGCCAACAGAGCCGCCAGGGCCTACCGGACCATGTCACACGTGGGGGCGACTACCCTCGCCGGAATCCCCCCGATTCACCTGGTCGCCAGGTCACATACACGCGTGTACACGCGGCCCAAGGCGATCAGGGACGGGGGGGTGTCATCACGGCGAGGGTTAAGAGGGCGCTGAAGCTCCAGGCCAAAGCGACCCTCCTGCGAGAATGGGAGGAATTCCTCGAGAACCCCCAGTTGTGGGGCAGGAGGGTCAGGGGGGCCATCCGGCCGGTCCTTGGAGAGTGGGTGGAGCGTAAGGGGAGAGGCCTTACGTTCCACACGGCGCAGGTGATCACCGGACATGGGTGCTTCGGGGATTACCTGTGCCGGATCGGGAAAGAGCGCACCACGCGCTGCCATCACTGCCCGGAGGAGGCAGACACGGCGCAGCATACGCTGGAGTTTTGCCCAGCGTGGGAAGAGCAGCGCCGTGTCCTCCGGGCAAGTGTAGGAGACGACCTCGCCCTCCCGACCATCATCGCCGCGGCGGTGACCGGGGGAGAGGAGGGCGAGGTCAAATGGAAGGCGTTCGTCTTCTTCTGCGGCGCAGTCATGTCGCAGAAGGAGGCAGCCGAACGCGTCAGGAGGGAGGAAGCTCCACCCCCCTCCAGTGACAGCAACTGGAGCGACGGGGTGGATCCGGGCCGCAGACCTCCGCCGCCACCACGGCGGCGGCGTTATTTTTTACGACGGCGCAGGCCCAGGAGCGGCTCCCCCCGTCGCGATTCCGGTTTCGGGGGGGGAAAGCACATGACAGTGCCGGGGGGGAAAAGGGCACAGTTAGTGCGCCCAGGAGGTCGGCGACGCCGGCCATCGGCCGTACGTACGGGTCCCCCTAAAAAAAAACTAAAGGGGGGACCGCGGGGGTGGAGCGGGCGTGCGGGCGGGGTTTACCGCACGCCCGCAGCATAACCCACCCCTGCTAGAGGGGCGGCGGTCTGGGTGGATGTCCCCCCATTCCGCCGCGGTGGTCTCAGGAGGCGGCTCCAAAGAGCCGAGGGAGACGCCGGTCGGCGTCTCCCGGGTTGGCGCCCAATTCTGGGCCTGGCGCTGGGGGGCCCCGGAAGAATCAGTGCGTTTCCCGGGGCTCCCCATGACGAGCGCCGTGAGGGACATCCGCAGGAGTTTTAGTGGGCAGGGTATGCATGCAGTATCGTGAGCGATGTGCATGCTATACAATCCCACACTCCCCCCGCTTATGCCTCTCCCCGGAGGCCGGGGGGGGTTCTTCCCCGAAAGGGGCTACTGGGTAAACCTGGGACTTTTAGCCCCAGGAATCCCAGTAGTTGAAGATTTCTCCTGCGTCAAAAAAAAAAAAAGTCCCTCCGTCGGTAGTCCTCCCTTGACACCTCTCCGCTCGTGTCAGGCTTGCTCCCGCCGGGCTTGCTCTCCACGCAGGATACCGGCTTACCCAGGTCCACCGTGCAGACGGGCGTGTCCTTCCCTACCGGGGCAGGAATCCGGCTACCCTCTCCCTCCTTCCTCTTACCACTCTTGGAGGACCGAGTGATCGTTACCTCCTCCCTTCCCTTCATTGCGTCTTTAATATTGTTAAGGCTCATTCTTGTTTGATCCCGCTCCCCGCCGCGGTTCCACCACCCAGGGCGTGCCCTCGCCGGCCGACCGGAAAACCATCCGACCGACCGGCGCCCCCGAGTTCCCCTAGGGGAGGTGGCTATGGCTCGGGCCCCCGGATAGGCATCGGGGGCACTGGCCTCCGGCCCCTTACACACCCACGCGCAGAGGGCATCAAGGCCCAACTACGCGCGGGCTTTCAGGGGTCCCCGGGCTCCGACACCCGGGGCACCGCGGCGGGTGCCGCCACGCGGGGGGCCCTACGGACGGTTGGGGCCAAGGGTGTCGCACCCCACCCAAGGCCTTGCCCGCCGTGGCGACCAGCATTAATTCACGAGTCGCCGGCCGAGGTGTCCTCCGCACCGACGACTCCTCCGACCCCAGTGGCCGGGTTCGGGAGGGATGCGATCCCCGACCACTGGAAGTCACCAACGCGCCACCGGTCTATTACACCCGGCGGCAAGACCCGACGGCCCCGACCTCGGAATACGTCCAAGCGGCCCGACGGGTCTTCTCCCACCCAGGTCGCCTGGCCCCAACCTCGGAATACGTCCGAGCGGCCCAGACGACCCTCCACACTCGGCAGACCGTGGGACCACGTCCCTGGTGTGCAACCACCGAGTGTGGGCCTCTCCTCCGTCCAACCCAGGACCACGTCCTGGGCTGGGTCGGAAGAGGGATACCCCCCCCCCTCCCCCTCCTGCCGGAGCACCGGCGTGCAATGGAGGAAGGAGGGAAGGGGTCTTCCCATTCCCTCGGCGAGACGGCATCCCTGCCCGCCTCGGGAACGGGGACCACCCTCCCCAACCCCACCCCGTGGTTTTTTATCGAGGTGACCATCCTCTATGCCGGCGGGAGGTGTAGAAACATCCCCCTAACGGTCCCGGCCGACCGGGCGTTTGTAGTCAGGGTCGCCATCCCCTACCGGCTATTGGAGCTGGGTAGCCGAAGCTAGCCGCAGACTCCTAAGAGGGTAGCCGGGCCCCCGGTTTTCTGTCTGGGTTTTCCTTCCCATAGGTCGGTGAGAGAGCTAGGGCTCAATCCCACACAGCCCCGACCGGCCGGGCGGCTTTTCATAGAGGTCGCCTCCCTCGCGGGCCCTGAAAAGGGCCCCCCGGTCTCCGCCAGCCTCGCGGCTGACGGAGATAACGGTGCTGCTGTGCTAGGGTACCTCGGGTTTGCAATGCCCGTATCGGGGACGGCCCCGGGAGTCCCTAGGGACACCCGGTAGACCGCCCCCGACCCCTGAGGGAGTACGGTTACAACCTAACCTAACCCTTCGGTAAGTTTGTGACCGAACGTTCGACCTGACCCTGCACCACCCTATGGTAAGGTTGTGACCAAGCGTTCGACCTTTTTTTTTTTTTTTGACGCAGGAAAAATCTTCAACTACTGCGATCCCTGGGGCTCGAAAGTCCCAGGTTTGCCCAGTAACCCCTTTCGGGGAAGACCCCCCGCCTCCGGGGAGAGGCATAACGGGGGGGGTGGGATTGTATAGCATGCACATCGCTCACGATACTGCATGCATACCCTGCCCACTAAAACTCCTGCGGATGTCCCTCACAGCGCTCGTTGTCAGGGGGGGACCCCGGGAAACGCGCTGATTCTTCCGGGGCCCCCCAGCGCCAGGCCCAGACTTGGGCACCAACCCGGGAGACGCCACCGGCGTCTCCCCCGGCTCCTTGGAGCCGCCTTCTGATACCACCGCGGCGGAATGGGGGGACATCCACCCAGACCGTCGCCCCTCTAGCAGGGGTGGGTTCTACTGCGGGCGCGCGGTGAACCCCGCCCGCACGCCCGCTACCACCCCCACGGTCCCCCCTCAAGTTAGGGGGGGAACCCGTCCAAGACCGCCGACCGCCATCAACCGGCGGCGACGACCTACCTCACGTTCCGAAAGGGGGGAGGAGGGGGAAGGGTACCTCCTGTGCGCATTATTGCGCCCTTCCCCCCCCCCCGCCACTGTCACGTGCCGCCCCCCCCCCCCCGGAGCCGGAACCACGACGGGGGGGCCGCTCCTGGGCCCGCGACGTCGTAAAAAGTAACGCCGCCGCCGTGGTGGCGGCGGCGGTCTGCGGCCCGGACCCACCCCGTCGCTCCACTCGCTGTCACTGGAAGGGGGTGGTGCCTCCTCCCCCCTAACAAGTTCGGCTGCCTCCTTCTGCGACATGACTGCGCCGCAGAAGGAGACGAACGCCCTCCATTTCGCCTCGCCCTCCTCTCCACCGGCTATCGCCGCTGCGATGATGGCCGGGAGGGCAAGGTCTTCCCCCACGCTTGCCCGGAGGACACGGCGCTGCTCCTCCCACGCTGGGCACTCCTCCAGCGTATGCTGCGCCGTGTCTACCTCCTCCGAGCAATGGTGGCAACGCGTGATGCGCTTTTTTCTGATCCGGCACAGGTAATCACCGAAGCACCCATTCCCGGTGATCACCTGCGCCGTGTGGAACGTAAGGCCTCTCCCCTTACGCTCCACCCACTCCCCTAGGACCGGCCGGATGGCCTCCCTGACACTCCTGCCCCACAACTGGGGGTTCGCAAGGAATTCCTTCCACTCTCGCAGGAGGGTCGCTTTGGCCTGGAGCCTCAGCGCCCTCTTGACCCTCGCCGTGATGACACCCCCCCCCCCGTCCCTGATCGCCTTGGTCCGCGTATACACGTGTGTATGCGACCTGGCGACCAAGTGAATCGGGGGGACTCCGGCGAGGGTAGTCGCCCACGTGTGACACGGTCCGGTAGGCCCTGGCGGCTCTGACCGCCGCTAGCTGCCCACCAAGGCCGGCATCTCTGCCCTTTCCTCCCACACCGGTGCTGCGTACAGCAGCACCGAGTGGACCGTTGCCACGTAGAGGCGACGCACGCTCCCGCTGGCCCCGCCAATATTTGGCAGCAGCCTGGCCAGGCTATTGGCCACTGCCCTCGCCTTCGCGACCACGCGGGCAACGTGCTCGCCGAAGCTCCTTCTCCGATTGATCCAGACTCCCAGGTATAGGAGGTGGGGAGTGATCGGGACCTCTGTCCCTTCCACCCGGACGCTGAGTCCTCCCGGTGGTGACCCCCCCGCAAGGCAGCCATGGAACATTGTCGCCTGCGTTTTATGGGGGGCCACTTTCAGGTCCAGTGCCCGGATGGCGCGCACCACACTCGCCGCCGCCACGTTGGCCAGCCTGATGGCCTTCTGCCAGCCCTCCCCGCTGACCCCCAGGAATATGTCGTCGGCATACCCCGTGAGCCAGCATCCTCTGGGGAGGGCCACCCCGAGGACCAGGTCGTAGGCGATGATCCACAGCAGAGGTCCCAACACCGACCCCTGCGGAACACCGCGCTCAACGAGCCTGACCCTCAGGACCCCGTCCTGGTCCGTGTACCTCAGGCCCCTGTCCCGGAAATAGTCTCCGAAGACCCTGATGAGGTAGGGAGGGACGTCAAACCTCACTAACGCCCTCCCTATCACTTCCCAGGGGAGGGTGTTGAAGGCGTTGACGACGTCGAACGACACCCCCAACACCACTCCCCCCTCCTCAATCTCGGCCTCCGCGCGGGAGAGGACGCGCCTGATCGCGTCCACGGTTGACCTCCCCGCACGGAAGCCGAATTGGTCGTCGGAGAGACCTCTTCCCTCACCCCGGGACAGGTGCTGGACGAGGCGCGCGGCAATGATCCTCTCGAAGATCTTGCCCGCCTCGTCCAGCATGCACACGGGCCTGTACGCGGACGGGGAATCCGCGGGCTTACCCGCCTTTGGCAGGAGGACCAGGCTGGCCTCCTTCCATCTTCTGGGGAACCGGCCGGTGCGCAGGCATGCGGTAAAAACTTCCCGCATCCATCCGGCCAGTTCCCCCGCGGCCAAGGTCCAGACCTTGCCTGGGATTCCGTCGGGGCCAGGGGCCTTTCGCCTCTTGACCCCGAGGATAGCCCTCGACACCTCCTCCCCACTGACCCCCAGGTCCTCTCTCCATTCCGGAACTCTAATCTCCGGAAAGAGGACCTCTCCTCATCTGTCGGCGGGGAAAAGTGTATCCACCACCCCGTCGACAAATTGGGGGGCCAGTGTTTCCGTGAGCGGGGACGTCCATGGCTTGAGTTTGTCCATGACAAGCTTATACGGACGCCCCCACGGACCCTCCGTTACCGTGGCGAGGAGCTCCTCCCAGGCCTTCTTCTTGGCCGCGAAGATGGCACGGGAGAGTTCCTGGCGGGCAGCACGCCAGGCCTCCCCCGCCTCCCTCTCGCCGAGGGCACCGCGCCCAGCGCGGGCCCTCAGCCACCGCCGGCACGCGTGGACGGACGAGCGCCGAAGCTCGCCGATCTCATCCGTCCACCAATAGGCGGCTCGTCGGGGGGGGGGGGGATGGTGCGGACGCGGGGCATCGCCACGTCGCACGCTCGCGACGCGGCCTCCACCAACCGATCCGCCTCCGCGTCCACATCCACCTCCCCGGTCCTCTCGGCAAGGGCGTCGCCCTCCGCCCTTCCCCAAGTTAGGACCAGATCGCCGGCGATCCCGGTCCAACTTCTTGAGGGCCCATCTCCGCCGCGTTTTCTGCGCGGCGCGGCGGCGGGACAGCACTGCCGGAGGAGTTGCCCGGACCATCATTTCAATGAAACGATGGTCCGACAGAGACTCCAAGTCTGTGGCCACCCTCCAGCCGTGTATCTCGCGCGCGGCAGGGGGGGTCGCCCAGGTGAGATCAATCACCGAGGCCCCCTGCCGGCGCACACATGTGCTTACTCGGCCCGTGTTTATGAGACACAGGCCGAGCCCCGTCGCCCACCCCTCCAGGACGCTGCCCCTCGCGTCAGTGCGCGGGGAACCCCAAAGCGTGGATTTCGCATTAAAGTCCGCCGCCACTATGACCCGGCCAGTAGGGCATCGGCGGACGCATCCCTCCATATCGTGGAGCGTCCGCTCGAACCTGGCCAGGTCCCAGCTCGGAGGGGTGTACACGCCCACGACGGAGGTGGACCCCCAATGCACCGCCACAAAACCCACCCCGGCCTCACCACGAGTGCACGGGGGGGCCTGCGGCAGTGCCCGCCACGTGATAGCCGCGGAGCCACTGCGGTCTTTGGCCCAGTAGGGGTGGGCTACTACGACCCTGTAGGGCTCCGCGACTATCCCCAAACCACACCCGCGCTCTGCCATCGTGTGGATAAATAAATCCTGGGCAGCGCGGGCGTGGTTTAGGTTCGCCTGGAGGACCCTTACGGACATTGATCTTCCGCGAAATCCATGGGGTCCTCCGGCACCTTCCCCTCTTCGGCCGCCGACGCGACTCCCCCCCGATATAACCGGGCCCGAGCGAGGGCTCCTCATCGTCCCGTGGACCCACCCAGACCACGGAACCAGCCCCCGTCGCGTACTCGGCGGCGTACAACGCGAGCGCCGCATCCGTGGCGGCGCACATGGCGGCGACCTCGTCGCTCATCCCGGCCGCCACCACCTCCGCCTTGTCCAACGCCGCGCCGACCCCGTCTGAGGCCGTTGTGATGCGGCGAATTACGAGCCCAACGGGTTCGTTGCCCGTCACCCGGGGGAGCGCGAAACGGGTCCCCGAAACCGGCGCCCCCGACGTGGAGGCGCCCTTCGCGCCCGCCGTCCCAACCGTCGAGGGGGTCTCGGGGGGCACCTTACCCCTTCCCCCTCTTTTCCGGGGCGGCGGCCGCGCCCTTCCCTCGCCCCCCTTCCCACCGGTACAAGATTTCCTCCCGATCCGGTGGTCGGAGGGGCGACCCGCACGCTCGCAGACCGCGCATTTCGGCGCGGCCGCGCACGTGCGGGCCTGATGGCCAAATACGCCACACCGGTAGCAACTACCGGTGCGGTCCACCTCATTGCTGCAAGTGGCTCGGGTGTGGCCCACCTCGAGGCATCTGTAGCATTGGAGAGGGCGCCTGTCGAGCATCTCGACACGCGCCCTCACCCATCCCACGCCAATGTGGCTCTCGCGTGAGAGCACATTAGCCGCCGCCAGCGGGCACCGCACAAAAAATGTGTTTAGCCCGTTGGGCGCCCGCCGCGGCGGCCCCACCATGATGCTGGAGGGGGCCACCTCGCCCTTGGCGGCCAGTGCCTCCTTCAGCTCCCCCTCCAGCACCGAGTCATCAAGTCCGCTGAGCCTCAGCTCAGCGGACATCGCCGGACGTCCAACACGGACCCCCTCCCTGCCGGCGAACAGCGCCGACATTTTGTCGGCCAGGGCGTCCGCCTTGGCGCCACAATCTGGCCCCGCCACCTCAATATTGAGGGCCCCCGTGGACGTCCTTCTCACGTTGAAGTGGCCGTCGATTCCCAGCTCGGGGAGGTTGATGCGCTGTCTCGCCAGCAACATCACCTCCCCGTACTTATCCGCCGGGCAGGTCAGGGTGACCGCGGCGGTCCTAGGCACTCTACGCTTTCCCGGCCTGCCCGGCTGTGGGGCCGACAGGCCCTTCCCACCGGCCTTCTTACGGGACCCCGCCCCGACACCCGTCCCGCCGGTCGTCGCTGTCGCGGCAGCGGCCCGCATCAGGGGGGGGAGAGTCACCTGTTTCTCCCCGCCCCTCGCCCTCTCTTCTACCCCACCGGCGACCGCCGCCGCGTACGATTTGGTGGCCCCGGCAAGGGGAAGGGGGGCCGATAGGAAGTCCCGAAGCTGCGGGCTCCTCTTGCCCCCCCCCCCCGGCACCACCCTTCTCCCCCACCCTCAAAGGGGCCACCACTATCGGCTCAACCGCCGAGGGGTTGGCACCCTTTTTCCCCTTCTTCCTCTTCTTCGCCCTCCTGGCGGAGACGACCGTCCATTCAGTCCCCGCCGCGGAAGAGGTGGAGGGCGCCACTCCCCTCGCCGGCGCCAGGGTCGATGGACCTGGGGCCGGGACAGTCCTCCCCAGCATCCGGTCCATCTCCTCCAGCATCCTACATTGGTAGGATGCAGCCATCCTTTCGAACAGCCGGAGCATCTGTCTCCTCAGGCTTTCCACGACCTGGGGGATCGGCTCCGACTGTCCCATCGCCGCGGCGGCAGCGGTTGCCCCGCTTACAGCCGAGGCCTCCCTTCTAGGGGGCACGGCTCCCTCCAACAGGGCCCGTTTTCCCATGACGGGTGGCCTGTACAAGGGTGGAAGCCCCTCCCTTTCAATCTCCTCCCGGTGGCGCTCGTAGGAGTTTTCCTCCTCGGCGTCCACCTCCATCGACACTGGGGGAGGCTCCGTTGTTTCCCCCACCGAGGGCTGGGCGGCCGGAATCTTCAGAGGCGGTCGGCCCTCCTCCGACGAAGAGGTCTCTATTACCCTTGCCCTCTTCATCTTAGCCCCCCTGTCCCGGGTGATCGGTTCCCCAACAAGGAGCTTCTCCCCCTCTCTCAGCTGCTGCAGCTGCCGCTGCAGCTCCAACACCTGAGTTCGCAGCAGCGCATGTTGCACTTGCTGCTCCCTCAAGTGCCGGATCTCCTTCTCCTGGGAGGAGATCTTGCCGCGGAGCTCCTCAAGTTCCGCGTCCCGCGCGTCGCCGGCGGCAGAGACCCCCTGTCTTCGGGCAAGGTGCTCGACCGCGGCAGAAATATCCGCCGCGGCCTTGTTCAGGGCACCCTGCAGGGGTCCCCGCAGGCTGCTCGACTTGTTGAGCACCCTGTCGATGGTCCTCACGCTCTCCAGGATTATCCCTGGGAGCGTCTCGGGCGGGGTAAAGTGGAGTTCTTCCACCGCCTTCTTCTCAAGGGCCTTTCTGTTGCCTGAGAGGCTGACGGGAGTCGAGGCGTCTATCACCCCTCTCAGGTCTTCAAGGAGATCGGAAATCTCCTTTCTCAGCCCCTCCAGCTTTTTCACGCAGTGGTCCCCCTCCGTGGGCTTGCGACCCCGCGTCTCCTCGGGTTTTGTCGCCGGGGGAACCTTCTTGCCCTTCAGCTGGAGGACCGCTCTCTCAATGGCCGCTATGTCCTCCTTGGCCCTCGACAAAGCGGCCCTCCAGCTCGCTCCTCCGTCTCCGTCATCCGTTAGGATAACGTCCGGCGCGTTCGTAACCGGCAAGGACACCGACGAAGAGCGGTTCCTCCGGTCCGGTTGCGGCGAACGACTTCGGGAACCGGAGGGTGTACCACTAGTGGGGGCTGCGGCACTAGCCGCTTCCTTGGCCCGCCTCTCCTGCACACACTTAGGTGCAGGCATATCTCCAGAGGACTTTGCTTTCGCAAGCCTCTCTACCTTCACGTGGGGTTGGGAGACTTCTTTTCGATATTTTTCATAACCATTTTCTTTGATTGTGACATTCATTTTTTTTCCCCTCCCAATCAAACGTCTGTGTGCGTGTGTGTGAGTGTGTGTGTGTGTGTACACGGGCCCCCAAAGCCCCGTACCGAGGGGTCCGGGAAACCCAGGAGCGTCGAGCGCGCGAAGGACAGTGGCCTCGGCGGTGGCCCCCGCGAGGACGAGCACAGTCCCGTCCGGTCACCAACCGGCAGTACTCGCCCCCGCAAGATTATTCGCCCGCTGGTGGGGCAGCCAGGTCATGCTGGTTAGGCCGACCCGGGCCCCTGTACTATCGGGCGCCCAGGGAATGTCGAAACCCTGTTTAACCGCTGTACCCTCTGCCACGACGCGCGCACGACAACCCGAGCCCCCGGAGGCCCCCGGCGGTAGCCCGCGGACCCGATTGTGAGTGTAATGTGTAGTGTGTGAGTGTGTGTATGGTTTGATTTCGGGGTTTTCCTTCCCCTAGGCCGGTTGCTAAAGAGCTGTCGAGCCCGGCCTGCCCGCCCCTCACTGCTGCCAAGGCAGCCGGACCGTCCAAGCCGCGAAGCGGCCCGGGCGGTCCATCGTCCCAGGTCGCCTGGCCCCGACCTCGGAATACGTCCGAGCGGCCCAGACAACCTTCCACCCCTCACAGACCGAGGGACCACGTCCTCGGTGTGCAGCCGTGAGTGTGGGTTCCTCCCCGCCCCTGATCCCGGACCACGTCCGAGACCCGGGACGAGAAGGGTAATCCCGCTCTCTTTCCCTGCCGGAGCACCGGCGTGCAATGAGTCCGAAGAGCGGGATCTTCCCCTCCCTCTCAGCGGGACGGCATCCCTGCCCGCTTCGAGACGGGGGTACCCCCTGCCCCAAACCCCACCCCGTGGCGCGGTGGGAGGTAGGAGCTCCCCCCTAACGGCCCCGGCCGGCCGGGCGATTTTTATAGAGGCCGCCCACCTCGCGGACCCTAAAAAGGGCCCCCCGGTCTCCGCCAGCCTCGCGGCTGACGGAGATTACGGTCTGTGGTGTGCTCTTGGACCCCGATCCTCGCCACCGGGCTCTCCCGAAGGTCCTAGGCCGCCGGTACTACCCCAGTGGGTCAACGGATCAAAGGGGAGCCTCCTCACCCGGTACCCAACGAATTGGGTACCTTCGTCAAGGTGGCACACCGTCGAGGGGGACCAAACGTTCGACCTGACCCTGCACCATCCTATGGTAAGGTTGTGACCGAACGTTCGACCTGACCCTGCAGCCGACGGGTGCGCCCACCGTTACACCGACGACGAGCGGGAAGGGCCCGACCATAAAGGATGACAGGATTCTGTCACGACCCGTAAAGGTCTTACCGGCGGAGGTGCCAAAACTGACACGGCCGGTGTTGGCGGCAATCCGTGACCTGATAAGGCTGGCGGAACAACCAGAAACAAAGGATGCCCAGAGGGAAGCACCGCTAGGTACAAAGACAAATATTTAGGTTAGTTAGCGTGCGTTCTAGTTTTAGTCCCCGTTGGGAAAGTAGCTCATAAGTTGAATTAAGCATTAATCTCTAGCGTTAAGCGGTTTTCTTTTGTTTTCGTTGCTCTTTGGTTTACGTTTTTACTTTATATACACGCCAGATTAATTTGAGACGCCTAGGGCGTATGGGTTATTATTTTATGGCAACATTAAAAAGATTATTTGTTTCATTGTTATTTGAGATTCCAAATTTATTTTGTTGAAACGGTTAAAAGCCAGTGGTTTAGCTTATAGAGATACCATAGATTGGTACGACTAAATAGTTATTTAGTTTCTTGCGTGGGACAACGTTTAAAGAAACGGGAATAGGATGACCCGGTGCCATGGGCACATAGCTTTAATTTATTTTGTGTTGAAAGTTTAGTTAACACTCAGATAACGAATTACCGCGTTAAAACGTGGACAAATATTTATGTAGATTCAACGGACAAAGTCCGTACTAAAAGTTGAAAACCCAGTGTACGAGGAGTACGCGTCGGTAAAGATATCGCGGAGGTAATCGCATAAAGTTAAAGGCGCGACCACAACAATAGATGGGGTCGGCGGAAATAGAGTGCGGCTGTTCCAAACTCAGCTTACTCCGAGGATAGGTGATATGGACGCGTGGTGATGCGTAATCGTCGATAAGAGCGCGCGCGAACCCCACCCCATCCAAAATGGGGTAACCGTCGGACATGGTCGACGGATTAAGGTAACCACCGGGCCGATCGGCGGGCGGTCGATAATAAAACGTTGCAGGCATCGCCCTTAAGGCAATGTCATCGTTGGTTAACATAGCGGAGTCGCGGATCCCGAGATCACCATACCATGGGGTATGGTAAGCGGATTGGGCGAACCAGGCGGCGGACCGGCAAGACGCCGACGCAAATAGGCTACAGGCACCGCCGATAACGCAATACCACCGACAAACCGCAAGTCGGATGCGCAGATCCCGAGATCACCATACCATGGGGGTATGGTAAGCGACTCGTGCAAACTAATAGGCGGACCGGCGAGATGCCGATGCAAATAGTTTACGGGCATCGCGGACAACACCGAACCACCGATAAACCGCATGTCGGATGCGCGGAGGCAGAGATGGCCTTACCACGGAGGCGCGGTTAGGTACTCGCGCGAACTGGGTGTCCGATTCACGAACTAAGAGCGGAAATACGTTAAGAGTAGGCTAAAAGACCAAGTATGACCAGCGGTCAGCGAACCGGAAACACGGATCGGCCAAAACCGGAACCACGGTGGACACGGGCTAGTCATGGTATGCGAAACACCATGAACGCGTGATCCGATCGCAGCGCGACGCGAGCAGGGGAAGACCAGCGGTCAAGGTGGTCAATCGGGCCGACCAGCGAGACAAAAAATTGTCAAGGTCACGATTGAGTGGTACCACGTATGGATGCGAGCAAGCGCAGATGCGTGCGAATGAGATGCATACGCTTTATGATCTAATCGGTGATGACGCCCGACGCTCATATCATGTAAACGCAGGGTTACATTTGCAACATTAATATTGTTAAATGATTTAATATTAAAATAGAAAGTTCTGGAAATGGAACGCTGCGTAGAAAGATCGAGAACGTAGGCGATAACCCAGGTTGGGGGAAAAAAAGTTGTTTGTCTGAACGAGCACGTGAGCTGCGTGCTGACGGGGATCGACGGACAAACAGATAGGAACGCGGAAGCAAAACCTGCCCTATGCGAACAATGGCGGTCACGCGGCAGGTGGATGTGAGGAGGCGTACCCAGGCAAGAGAGGGGAGCCAGCTCGGAGGTCTGGAGCCGGAGCGGAGCCCACCGGTCGAGGAATTCGTTCGTGAAACGCCGAGGAGAACAGTCGAGCTCTCCTGGAATTCGTTCGTCAAACGCCGAGGAGTACGGTCGAACTCTCAACCGAATAGTCGATCACCTTTGATATCCAGTAGATTCTAATCAATTGTAACTCGGCGTAGAACATCCCGCGGTAGACGCGTTAAATCATAAGACCCGCGAGTACAAAGTCGTATTACCTGTAAATAGCATAAAATAAATAATTTTATAATTTTGCTAAAAGAAATGCGATTAGTTGAATTCATTCGTGTGCGGTCAAAATCATTATCCGATATACCTTGTGACGTGACGGTTCGCCGCGCGTGGCAGCTCCCCGCCGCCGTCAAAAGGCGCGGGTGCGCGCCCGCGGACGAGCCAGGGGAGCGACCGCGAAATCTCCAGGGGGCCTCTCGGGATCCCAAAAGGGCATATTATTTATTTTTTTTATATATTTTGTATGAAACCTGGCACCTCGCCGAAACCCCACGGAAGAACCACGACGAAGAGCGCGGAATCCCACAGCCGGGAGGAGGGACGGAGCGACGCGAAAGACAGCGGGGCAGGACGACAGCCGTATTGAGGGAGCACGCGACGGACACGCGCGGCCCGCAGGGACGACAAAGCCGAAACAGGCCCGGAGTCTTCGAAGGAAGACTGGGACACCGGGATCCGCCTCCGGAACATCCGAGCAAGCCCGGGACGCCTGGCCAGCGTTCTCGAGGTCCGCGGAGGAGGCCCTTCCCCCCCCCCCCCCGCAAACGGAAGCCACCCGAACGCCCGGTGCACCGAGCACAAGGGAGGCCGGAAAATCGAGGAAACTCGGGAGGGTGCCATGGATCCCCGCAATACCGAAAACCGACACCGGTGCCCGCGTGATCCACAACGCGCTCGCTCCTCATTGGTCGCTGCGTCGCGCGAGGACACCGCGCCACCCCCTGAGAGGGGCGAACCTTCGCATCGAGCTCGCCGCGTCGATCGCTTTCTTCTGGTTCGTCCGCCGTCGCAAACACACGTCTCGCGAGTATCTGGTTGTTACAAGGATTTTCGAGGACCAGGATCAATCTTCCCCGGCGCCTGTGACGAGGAGGAAATCCCGAGGAATCAGCGGATCGGTGAGGTTGCCCCGTCAAGTAGAGTGGAATACAGCCGCGATCGAGCCGCGAGAGTGACTTCCGCCCAGCCCCGACTCGCCGTTTCGCGAAAAACGTCGGACGCGACGTACGCCGGACGCGGCAAAACCGCCGGACGCGGCGTAATAATTGGGTGTTTCTCGCGATCAGTGTTGTCGTGAGTTTCGTTTCGGGTTTCGCGATAGAGTCTCGAGGACGGGAGGTCCACGTGTAGCGTGAGCGTGGCACTGCGGTGTACCTGCACGCCCACGGCGGGTGACCTATCGCGTGTTTGGTGTTGGCGGTCGGTGGCGGGCGCGAGGGGCCTCACGTCGGTTCACAGACCGTGTGCTGGTAGGACGTACGGCCTCCTGGGGAATCGCGACCGCGGGGTCGCGAATTAGAGCAACGGTCCCCGTGACCGTGAATATCGCGACACCCGACGGGAATAGAGTTCCGCGTTTCGTGTCGGTGTATCGAGTTTCGCGTAGTGACAAGTGCCGTTGCATTGTTCTCGGGGAGTCGCGTAGGCGCCCCCGCACCGCGTATCGCCGGAGAGTGACCCTGGCGGGGTACCTGCCCGCGTATGGCGTAGAGACCATCGCAGCGGCGTGTTAGCGAGCTGCGCATGAGAATTGCTTGATCGTCGTGTAAGTGTCGAGTTGGCTCTCGATTTGTCGTTTTGCGTTGCGTCTATTGTGATAAGGGTGTCGCGAGTGAATTTCGTATCGCGTTGGCGCACGTGCGTTCGTGCGAGCGATCGACCGAGGATCTTCGCGTCGCCGTAGGTTTTTTGCGTGGTCTACGAGCGAATTACAGCGCGCCCAGCGGGGCGGCACCCGTTGGTTGTAGCGCGAAGACTCTGTCGATTCCCTTCTCGCGATATTACTTTTGCGTTGGCGATGTTAGTTATAAGTTAGATTTAAGTATTGTCTCTGGGAAAAGTCTGCCTGTCGAATTCATTAGATCTGCGTTTTGTTTCCGCGATAGGCCTAAGTATCGGCTACTTAGATTCACGTTTCGTCGCCGCAATCAGATGATTTCTCGAGTTAATTAGAAATAAGTTCGTTCTCGCGACAAGCCTGTTTGTCGGAGTGTAGATTCGAGTATTATATTGTCGATCACTCCGTATGTTATAGCGCTCAAATTTACATTTCTTATACCGCGTATTATTTACTATTGGTCTTTGCCGATTCTATTCAAACGATTTATGGTCCTGTTTAACTTTCACCGGCGGTACTTTCCCCGGTTAGCCAGTGTTTTCGAACGATTTCAACCGACGTTCGCTTATATTCTTTATCATTGTCTGGCTGATATTTTCCGACCGGGACGACCGCTTGCCATAACCAACTTTAACTTTGTCACATTCTTCCCCGCGAAATCATTGTTCACCCGGACCGAGTAAAACCGTTGACTACACGTTGTTTCAAATTTAATAATCCGATTACTTTCTCTCCCCGAGTCGCGAGACGTTAATTATTTAAATAAATCAAACTGAGATCTTTACATTGTTCAATTACTTATATTTCGACTATTCCTTTTCTTTTAATAAACGAGATTTATTATTTAGAAAATTACGTACGGCCTTTTAAGTGTGATTCTTTTGTGTTTGTGCAACGCCCGCGCCGCACTGCCTCTACCCTGTCCCTCTGCCGTTAGGTCGAGCCGGCTGGCCCCTCGCGTGACAGGCTGTGGTTTCGCGAATTTGCGTTAGTGATTGGTGAGTAATTAGTGGACGCGAGAATATCGCGTCTGGCGCCCAACAGATAGTTGCGAACCGCCTGACTCACGTGAGGGATTATCCCGAGAGGTCTATCACCCAACTCTCTTAGCGCCCCTTTGATCCGGCCATAAAAAAGCCGTGACAAATTTGGCGCCCAACGTGGGGCCCCGCTGAAGAAGCGACCAGGGCGAATAGCGCGAAAGTATTTCATGCAATCGACAGCAGACTTTTTGCAAAATTTTTGTGCATGTTTTGATGGTTTATTTTGTGTGGTGTATAATCTTTCTTTCAGGAAGGGTATGATATTTTGTCTGTTTCTCTCGCGATTAGAATTTCGTGTCTGGGGATATTCGAGTTGTCTTCGCGTAATAAAGATTTCGTGTTCGGGAATATTGAAGTGAGCAAACTCGCGCGTTGGTGAAGTCGCTCGAGACGATAGGAGTTTGGAAGAGAGTCGAGATCAGAATTTCGTGTTTACGTTCGCGGGAATAATAGTGCTGCGAGGACGATTGGACGACGGTTCGTCTGTTTGCGTCCCGCGTTATTTTCGCTTTCCTTTCGCGTGCGGTACTGTTTGGCTGTCAGCGCGTGGTTAGAAATTAGATATCGCGAATTTTGACGTTCGAGAATAATTATCGGACGACCGAATGGATCCGCCGGAGCTTACCGACGAGTGGATCGTTAATGCGACGCGCGATCAATTGATCGCAGAGTTAGAGCGACGCGGATTGCCGACGGACGGATCGGATGCGACGCTGGCACTCCGGCTGTTGCGTCTGTTGACGTCCGCCCGGCGTAACGGGGATGCCGGAAAGGCCCCCGGCGTGAATGGGATAGCGGACGTAGAATATTTGGAGATTCCGGCCATGGACGTCCGGCCCGATAGCCCGTCCGCGGGGATAGCCGCGTACCCCCGCGAACCCCTCTCGAGCACCCCTCGTAATAATACGCGTCGCGTGACTCGCGACACGAGTGGTTCGTCCGCGACGGCGGTGTACAACGTGATGCGACGGTGGAATTTAAAGTTTTCGGGCGCGCGCGGGGAGGACGCGGAAACGTTTCTACTGCGCGTGGAAGAGGGCCGCGATTTGAATCCGGCGTCGGATGAGGACATCCTACGGTGCCTCCCGTTCTTTTTATCGGGTATCGCGCTTTATTGGTTCCGCGGGAAAAGAGAGCGTCTAACTACGTGGGCCGCGTTTAAAGCGGCGTGGCGCACGCGTTTTGGGGACCCTGACTTTCAGTTTGCCCTCCGCGATGAAATCATGAGGCGAACGCAAGGGGAACACGAGTCCGTGATTGACTTTTTGACGTGTTTGAATGCGCTCTTCGATCGGCTGTCCCCGGCGTGGCGCGAGGAAGAGAAGGTCGGGTACGCTCATCGACATTTATTGCCGCGATTACAGACGTTGATTCCTAGGGACGCGGTCGAGGATATGGACGCGCTCGAGCAATGGGCCGCGCGCGCGGAGGCTAGTTGTCGCGCCGCGCAAAATTACCGAGCCCCTCCCCCGCCGGAGAGGTCCCTATTCCCCGATCTGGCGTATCACGGATCTAAGGGGGGAAATCGCGCGTCGGGCGGTAGGGCGAAGGACACCATCGCCGCGCTTGACGTTTCCGCAACAAGTTCGGCCGGAAAGGGGGCGCGCGCGAAGAAGGGGAGTAAAGCCAAGGCCGCCGAACAGACGGCGAGCTCCGCGAATACCGCGACCACCTCTCCCGCGGAAAAGCCCGCGAACCCGCCCGCCATCGCGAGCGGGGCGCGTTCCAACACCGCCAAATGCTGGAATTGCGACGGGACGGGTCATTTCGCGCGCGACTGTAAGGCCGCGGCCCGTATGCATTGTTATCGGTGCGGAAGGGCTGAGGTAACGGTTAGAACGTGCCCGGATTGCTCGGGAAAAGAATAGAAGAGTCGCCGGACAGGGGCAACTCGACTCCTATCCCCGTCGCCCCTGTAAATTTCGCGAATATAAAGAATTCCGAGTTCGCGTATAGCACGTTTCCAGGTTCGTCATCGTTATTATTTCTTCGCGTCGGTCTCGCGGGATATGAGTTAAGCGCTTTAGTGGATTCGGGATCCACTTGCTCGTTAATAGGCCCGGAGGTTATCGCGCTGTTAAAGCGCTCGGGTTTTCGATTCTCTCAAGAGCAGGAGAGACGCGTCACGACAGCCACAAATCAGACCGCACGTGTGAGGGGGGAAGTAGAAGTTCCGATCACGGTTCAGGGGAAGGCTCTGACGATTAAAGTTTGCGCATTACCGAGCTTAGCGTTGCCGTACATATTAGGCGTCAATTTTTTGAGGATTTTTGAGATGGTCGTGGACTTCGCACCAAATAAATGGCACTTCCGAGATGACCCTTCGCGTTGGTATCCCTTTGAGAAGGGATCGGCTAGCTCTCTCGCGAACATTTGCGCGGTTGTGGCGGAGGAGGACGGTGAGGTTTTGTTAGCGGAAACGGAGGATGTTGCGTCGGGAGAATTTTCCGCGGATACGGTCGCCGCGGGGGGCTCGCGAGAACCTGGGGTGGAGACGCGCAAGGTAGACGCGTCACCGCTAGTTTGCAGCGGGCTAAGCGAGTTAACGCCCGAACAAAATAATCAACTTGCGAGTCTCTTAGCGTCGGAAATCACGGGTGACCCGGAGAAGCCCGGAGCTACCGCGTTAACCGAGCATCGAATAGACGTTGGCGGACACCCCCCCATAAAACAACGGTGTTATCCCGTGTCCCCTAAAATTCAAGAGGCGATCCACGCGGAGGTAGATAAAATGTTAGCCGCCGGGATTATCGAGCCTTCCCAGAGCGAGTGGTCGACGCCTATCGTGATGATCAAAAAGCCCAACGGGAAATATCGGTTTTGTCTCGACTTTCGGAAACTTAATGACGTATCGAAAAAGGACGCGTATCTATTACCGTACATGAACGCGATCCTAGACAAATTGAGTAAAGCTCGTTACATTTCGACCATAGACCTGAGTCAGGCATATTTTCAGATTTCGCTCGAGCCCAAGAGTCGCGAGTTAACAGCTTTTGCGGTACCCGGTAAGGGATTGTTCCATTTTACGCGAATGCCCTTCGGGCTCACGTGAGCTCCCGCGACGTTTCAGCGGCTATTGGATCGGTTGATCGGGCCGGAGATGGAGCCGCATGCTTTCGCGTATCTTGACGACATCGTCGTCGCCACCGAAACTTTTGAGGAACATCTCGAGTGGCTTAAAAGAGTTTTCGCCCGTATCCGCGAAGCGGGATTGACTATAAATCCAGAGAAAAGCGCGTTTTGTCGTTCGCAGGTTAAATACCTAGGCTTCCTAGTGCAAAAGGAGGGCGTAATGGTGGATCCGGATAAGACCGTGACGATTCGAACGTACCCCCCGCCGCGAAATTTGAAAGGGTTGCGCCGTTTTATCGGAATGGCTTCGTGGTATCGCCGGTTTATACCACAATGCGCCACGTGCTTAGAACCGCTAACCCGCCTCTTGAAAAAGAATCGCGCGTGGGAATGGGGAGACGAACAACGACGAGCTTTCGAGACCGTCAAGTCCTGCCTGACTTCACCGCCAACGCTATCGTGTCCGGATTTCAACAGGCCTTTCGTCTTGCAGACTGACGCCAGTACGGTCGGTTTGGGCGCGGTGCTGACTCAGAGTATCGAGAATATCGAGCATGTGATCGCGTACGCGAGCCGCGCGCTAACCGACGCGGAACGTAAATACTCGACAACCGAGCAAGAGTGCCTCGCGGTAGTATGGGCGATCAAAAAGTTCCGACCGTATCTGGAGGGTTACCGCTTCACGGTTATTACCGATCACAGCAGCCTTCGGTGGTTACATAATTTAAAGAACCCGACGGGACGGTTGGCGCGATGGGCTCTCGAGTTACTCGAGTACGACTTCCGAATAGAACATCGAAAGGGGGCTTTGCATCACGTGCCGGATGCACTCTCGCGAATATACGAGCCGGACGAAGAATTGTGCGCCGCGGCCGCGGTCGTGAACGATTGGTACCGCCAAAGAGTTACCGAGATTAACGAGAATCCACGTAGGTTCCCCGGTTGGCAGGTCGTGGGGGATGAGTTATATTACCGCAAACCGCACGCTATCGTAGCGCAGACTGTCGGGGATCTTAACGAGTGGAAGTTGGTCGTACCGGTGGAGTCTCGCGAAGAAATCATTCGTGAAAATCACGATCAGCCGTCCGCTGGACACCTGGGCGTTGAGAAAACTCACCAAAGAATAGCGTTGCGGTATCATTAGCCGCGGATGTTCAAAGATGTCGCGAACTATGTGAGACGTTGCGGGGTGTGCCAACGAACTAAGGTCGAGCAAGATCTTCCCGCAGGGCTAATGGGGCAGCGCGTCATAGAGTCGCCGTGGGTAATAATCGCCGCGGATATTATGGGCCCCTTGCCCGCGAGCAAAACGGGACACGCGTACCTCTTAGTAGTTCAAGATTTATTCTCTAAATGGATCGAATGCTGTCCACTTCGCAAAGCGACCGGCAAGAAGATTCGCGACGCTATCGAGGACTTAGTCATTCTGCGTTGGGGCGCGCCGAGCGTATTATTGACCGATAATGGCACCGAATTTCTGAATCGAGAGATACAGGCGCTGGCAGAACAATACGGTTTCCACCACTCGACGGTACCGCCGTATCGCCCGCAGGCTAACCCTGTCGAGCGGGTTAATCGCGTGTTGAAGACTATGATAACAGCCTACTTAGAGCAGGATCACCGAGAGTGGGACCTACACATCAACGAATTCCGTTTCGCGTACAATACTGCTTATCATACGTCACTCCAAACGACGCCTGCGTTTCTGAATCTCGGGAGGGAGCCCCCACCGATTAACAGGTCCCGCGAAGCAGACGATGCGAATATCGAATTAGAAGGAGCCGACCCTGAGCCTTGGAAGGAACGTATGGAGCGCGTTAGACAATTGAGACAATGGGTGGTAGAGAACTTAGAGGCCGCTCACGAGAAACAGGCAAAATATTATAATTTGCGAAGAAGGGATCGACGATTCGCGGTAGGCGACCGAGTTTTGAAGCGACAGCATGTATTGTCGTCGGCCGCGCAGCATGTTTCGGCAAAGCTGGCGACGAAGTATCACGGTCCGTTCGTAGTAACGAGGGTTAGGTCGCCGGTAGTTTATGAGCTCGCCGACGAGGCGGGTAACGCCGTCGGAAAGGTCCATATCAAAGACTTGAAACAATATCATCTTCCTCTTGTCCCGTAGGCTGTCGCGTCCCGCTAATTTCATAACTCTCGCGCACCTGCTAAATGTTATGGATATCCCAGAGGAGTTGGACTTCGACGCCCACTGGAGGGCTATCGTCCGCTACGTCCGGAGAGAACACCCCGGATTCGAGGAAGCGTGGGCGGAGGGGATGCGCCGCTATCAGGAGCACCGCGTTACAACCCGCGGCGCCGTCGTCCGCGAATGGCCCACCTCTCGGTCGGTAGAGATTCAGACGAAACCGGAGACGGCGGACGCGACGGTACAAGTGGGGGAAGGTGACCTGTGGATCGATCCCAGGAAGCGGTCCACCCCGTCCGACTCCACCGAGGCGGAGACGCCCCAGTGGGATGTCTTCTGGTGGCTGAGGGACTCCCCCCTCTGGCCACCCGGCCGGGGGTCAACCGAGGAATGGGAGCCCGAGCCGGGGCCGTCCACCGCCCGAGAAACCGACGTCGAGACGCAGTGCCTCGAACCGGGACAACTAGCTGCGCGGAAGGCACGCGCCGATGAGCGAGACGCCGAGTTGGGACCCTCGCCAGCCCGAAGGGCCCGCACCAGGGAACCGGGGTTTGTGCCCAGCCCACCACCCACTCTCCACGTTCCGTTCCAGCGGGAGCTGTGCTGGAATTGCAGCTCCGACGCGCACTTTTTCTATGAGTGCCCCAAGCCCCGGCGGGGGGGCTTCTGCTATCGGTGCGGCCGCCCCGGCTACACAGTTCGCTCTTGCCCGGAATGTGGCAATACCTGGAAGGCGGAGGGCCCGTGGAAGTCCGATAAAGGACATGACCTGGGCGACGAGGCCCCGCGCAGACGCGGGCCACCGCCCGGGACCATCAAAACGCCCGCGGGGATATAGGGTTTCCCCGTCTATCTTATTTCTTCTTCTTTCTTTTTCGAGTCTCGTTGTCGGCCGAGCCCCTCCCCGGCGGCTCGTGGGTTAAGATTTTCTTTTCTCTTTCTTTCTTTTATCGTTTTTTTTTGTTTGTGGTGTGCAATTCAGTACGCTAAGGAGATCATGGAGCTCGTTCATGGTGTTTCGCATACCACGGCTAGCCCGCCTCCACCGTGGTTCCGGTCCTGGCCGATCCGTGCTTCCGGTTCGCTGACCGCTGGTCATACTTGGTCTTTTAGCCTACTATTAACGTATTTCCGCTCTTAGTTCGTGAATCGGACACCCAGTTCGCGCGAGTACCTAACCGCGCCTCCGTGGTAAGGCCATCTCTGCCTCCGCGCATCCGACATGCGGTTTATCGGTGGTTCGGTGTTGTCCGCGATGCCCGTAAACTATTTGCATCGGCATCTCGCCGGTCCGCCTATTAGTTTGCACGAGTCGCTTACCATACCCCCATGGTATGGTGATCTCGGGATCCGCGCATCCGACTTGCGGTTTGTCGGTGGTATTGCGTTATCGGCGATGCCTGTAGCCTATTTGCGTCGGCGTCTTGCCGGTCCGCCGCTTGGTTCGCCCAATCCGCTTACCATACCCCATGGTATGGTGATCTCGGGATCCGTGCCTCCACCACGTTACCCAACGATGGCATTACTTTAAGGGCGATGCCTACAACGTTTTATTATTAACCGCCCGCCGATTGGCCCGGTGGTTACCTTAATCCGTCGACCATGTCCGACGGTTACCCCATTTCGGATGGGGTGGGGTTCGCGCGCGCCCTTATCGACGATTACGCATCACCACGCGTCCATATCACCTATCTTCGGAGTAGGCTGAGTTTGGAACAGCCGCACTCTATTTCCGCCGACCCCATCTATCGTTGTGGTCGCGCCTTTAACTTTATGCGATTACCTCCGCGATATCTTTACCGACGCGTACTCCTCGTACACTGGGTTTTCAACTTTTAGTACGGACTTTGTCCGTTGAATCTACATAAATATTTGTCCACGTTTTAACGCGGTAATTCGTTATCTGAGTGTTAACTAAACTTTCAACACAAAATAAATTAAAGCTATGTGCCCATGGCACCGGGACATCCTGTTCCCGTTTCTTTAAACGTTGTCCCACGCGAGAAACTAAATAACTATTTAGTCGTACCAATCTATGGTATCTCTATAAGCTAAATGACTGGCTTTTAACCGTTTCAACAAAAATAAATTTGGAATCTCAAATAACAAAGAAACAAATAACCTTTTTAATGTTGCCATCAAAAGGAATCCACGCGCTATAAGCGCCTCGATGGGTGCCAAGTTACTCCCATGTGGAAAGAAACAAAACAAACGAAATTGCACCTCTTAATCCTAATCGTCGTGAATACTTATTACTAATCAATCTTATAAACTATTTGCCCAACGGGGACTCGCAAAATAAAGAACGCAACTAACCTACATGAACGCGCATCCGCACGCAGTATAATGGAGTTAAATCTCCCGCTTCCCGAGCATGTCGCTCGACACCATGGATGCGTCCTTGATCGCCGCAAGGACATATTTCTGCTGCCGTAGACCGTCACTTCCTGCCCCGTCCTCTACTGCTTCCGGCGTCTCATCGATGGGTTTTTTGTCCGCCCGCTTCCTTGGTGGAATGAGCGGGTGGGGAAGTACCCTGTCCTCCGTGATCGATGGACCTTGCTTTCGTTTAGCGGCAGTCACCGCGATTGCAACCGTCGGTTGCAGGGGGAACATCACTCCTCCGTACGGTTACAACCCTGCACCACCCTATGGTAAGGTTGTGACCGAACGTTTTACCTGACCCTGCACCACCCTATGGTAAGGTTGTGACCGAACGTTCGACCTGACCCTGCACCACCCTTCGGTAAGGTTGTGACCGAACGTTCGACCTGACCCTGCACCACCCTTCGGTAAGGTGACTACCTATTTCTCGCTATGTGTTATTTTAGGTACCCTAACCAGGCGGAAAGTAATTTTCTCACGACTCACTGTTTCTAGGTTCGTTTTATCAACGGTCGCCACTCGGTTTAACCGTGTCTACCGAGAAGGTAAGTATAATGTCCACAGACCTTGCGACCGCACGCCTCCTTGGAGCAGTTGCGCGTGAGGGGGTCGCCGCGAGTCGTATTGGAGTGTATGGCGATGCCTGGCGAGCGGCTGACAGGGACCAGAGGACGACCAGCGGGTGCGGACGAGCGGCTTCCAGACATGCCGCCGATACCGCCGCGAGTGGATGCAGCGCCCGGAGGCCACGAGGACGTGAACGTAGCGCCGGCGGCGCTGGAAGTTCCGGTGCAGGAGCCGGTGATTTGGGTGCCGGTGGATGACGGTGCGATGGACCAGCCCTCGGATGACTGCGAGAGTCCGGATAGCGAGGGGCACATCTTTGATCCTGGTGGACAAGCGGCTCCTGCCGCCTACTTCGGGGTGGCCGCGAGGAGCGCCACAGGGACATCTCACGGATCCCTGTGGATGAGAAGCCCTTCCGGGCAGTCGATAGCTAGTAAGTTAGGCGTTCGCGAAGCCCATAAGGCACGGCCAATTGGCAGTTTTGTTACTCTACATTAAATGTAATTCGTAATTCGGTTTATTTCACGCAGTTCACTGTTTCGTTCTCGTTTGGCTCACGCTAACAACGAAATTACGTTTGATTTCACTTTAACTTTACGCGTGCGAGAATCGAGCGAAAAGTTGCGTAAATAGGCACGAACCACGTACAATCTCCGGGATAGACTCACGCGAGGTCCATGATTAGGACCCAGTACACACTCTAAACCAATCGGCGTCAGCGTACGATAACGCGTTCGCAAAGTAGCCACCTAGGTGTTTTCGCCGAGAACAGAGGGTTGAAACGCGCTATTTGAGACCTGGTACATACGCCTAGTGGGTCATCGACAATGTCCGATGACGCGTTCTGAATCTCGAGCTGATACCGGAAATGCGATAGTGCAGGTGTGTTACGAGGGACTTGGTATACGTCCCTATCGGGTCGGCGTCGAAGTCCGACAGCGCGTTCGCTAACTAGCTACGCAGACGTTTTCTTCGAGAACTAAGACTTGTAATGTGGTCGTTGAGACCCGGTATACGCGTATCGTAGGTCGGCGACAATGTCCGGTGACGCGTTCTAAATCTGTGACAGATATCAAAAATTCGATGATAAAGACTCGTTGCGGGGGACCTGGTATACGTCCCAGTCGGGTCGGCGTCGAAGTCCGACCACGCGTTCACTAAGCAGCTACGTAGGGGTCATCTCCGAGAATTGACGGCGGGGACGCCCTCTTGAGGACCTAGGACACGGGCCTAGGGGGTCGGCGTCAAAGTTGGATGTCTAGAAATAGACCCAGCCAGTTTTCGCCTGGAAGTCGGGTGCCAACTTGTCGAGGGGCATCCCAAACAGGCTGCGCATAGGTCGGCGTCAACATCCGGTGACCAGAATCCACGGTCCACGGGCATCTTCTCCAGGAAAGTCGACTGCCAGCGGACTAAGGGGCATCCCTGGGAGGGTGCGCACAGGTCGGCGTCAACCTCCGACCAAAACTTCGAGAAGTCGAAACCTGGTGCAGCGGTGCCGTCTGGGAGACTCCCACGCAGTGTACCTACAGCGGAAATTTCCATATCGGGGCCCCACGATAGGAGTCACGGGGCACACACGCGTCAACCACGCGAAAACAGCGTGTCGGCATGTACGAAAACATGCAAAAACGTATGACGTCAGCGTGGCGTGATCGCGAAATTGCGAATAACAACCCAAGAGTGGGGATAGAATAAGTGGTAGGGAGCCACAGCGAGCAACGTTGCTCTTGGCAGTCTATCGGATACAGTCGTAGCGTGCGGACGTTCTACGCATACTGTATATAACAACCGGTAACTCCCGCGTGATTGCGCGTTAAATTTCTCGTTCAACAATAGCGAGCGGTGAATAGCCACCTTTTGTAAACGACACATTGCGTGCGTGAACTGAAACATTGTAACAATTACAAGTAATTAACGATTTATAATAAATAATTCGTCTTTAGTGAAAGTCGTGTCTCAAGATTAATTTAACGTACTTACCTTCTACTCACCTTGTCCCACGGCGGTGATACAACGTTGTCCATTGACTCTTTGGTGAAGCGAGACTCCGGGGAAGTTCATCTTCGGCGACGATCCATCCTGGGCAGGAACCTGAAAAAGAAGAAAATAAATTAGTATAGTTAATAATCGAGGCCAGCGGATATCCGATACGGAGAGCGCAGCGACGGTGATGGTCCACGGGGCATCTACCTACAACACAAAGCGAATATTTAATAAACGTTAATAATTAATACATGCGAGCGGTAACTTGGTATGCGGTGACGCGAGGATCCAGGGGACCCGGCATCAGTGAGCAGCTACCTGGTATGCGGTGAAGCGAGGATCCGGGGAAACGGCAGCGACGGTGATGATCCATCGGGGATACATACCTGCAACAGAGGGGAGAAATTACCCTAACTTATAATAGAGATTATATCTCGAGCACACCTTCTCGGTAGTTATAGGTCAAACCGAGTGGCGACCGTGATTTTGGAATTAATTACGCGACTCCCACACTCTCAAACGGCCGTGTCCGGTCACAACCTTTCGTAGATTGATTTTGAATTAACTCTGCTTTTCTCTGTTTCAGGTTCCCCTCGGATGCCGGATGGACCCCGCTGCCCACCGGATCGCCGCCGTCGCCGGATCGTCGTCGTCTCTGGAAACGCCGTCGTCGTTGGATCGCCGGATTGTCGCTGGACAGGGATTTCAACGGACCCCGAGCCAACCGATTTCAATTTTCAGGGAAGTATGTCACAGGAAAATAACTTTATATTCACAGACACTCTGTTCTGCTATTAACACTGAATTTATTTCTATTTCAGATTACACCCAATATGGATACGCGTTAACGCTCACAAAATGGCCGCCCGTTGCCACGTAGGCTGGCCGGATATACGCGCCGGCTATTAGTCGTACGCTCGAATGCTATTAATAATCAATGCGATTTATAACTCGTGGTTCGTCGCAATTCGCCAACGCAATGTCAAATGTTCGCGCACGTCGATACACGCTCAAACTGTCGCGCACAATTATCGATCGCCGCTCTACTCCGATTTCGCATCCACGAAAATCGTCGTTAATTACTGTTCTCAAATGTTCAAATAAAGATGTTAATTATTATTCTCAAATGTTTAATAAAGATGTTAATTATTATTACAACTCGCTTATCTCGATTCGCGGTTGCACTTTCGTTAGCGATATCACGCCTCGCTCGCGGGTTATTTCCGGTTTTATAGTAGAGCGTCACTAGCACGTCCGCACGCTAGGACTCTCCCGGATCAAAGACCATGAGACCTGCTCCGTTCTCGCCGTCGGAGCTCGCCGCGTCTGCCTGCCGGTATCCCTACCTCGGAGCACTCGCATTCCATTCTCCGTTTCTCGTAAACATGTTTTCGAAGTCGTCCGATCACGAAAACATGTTTGTCGGAGCGCTCGCATTCCAATCATACAAAAAAAATTGTTTTCACGAAAGTTTCCAGCTCGCTCCACGTTTCCTGCGTTCTGGAAGCTTCCATGTAGAAATACAAATATAAATTTCGATATGCCATATGTCGCTCATGTTATTCGCTCGTGATCAATATCTCATCCGTGCTCCCACGTTACAATCATTTTACAACAAACGGACTACGATATATCTATATCTATGTTAAGATTTTGCTTTCTTCGTAGCGCGCACAAATCTCGAAGAGCGACTGCGCGATGAACTCGCAACATGACTTTACGCGTTGCTAGCGTTTCCTTATTCTTTCTTCCGATTTAATTTATCGATCATCGATCTGTCGCATCGAATTCAGTGCGCGCTGCACGCATCCTCAAATCGCTGTCACGGTGACATTTTTCTCGTCCGCCCGAGCGCCTCTCGCATGGCTGAGCGTGAGCGTGGCCTTGTCGCAGGAAGTTAGCTGCGCGCCCTTGTCAATCAATTTTTACCGTTATCGTTGTTTCAACCATGCTTCTACCGATCACGCGAATAGAATTTTATCGCTTGTTATGATCTTTTATCCACGCGCATGTAACTTCCTACGCGCTGCCTCGCCTATCGTCTCGTCGATCGAATAGTGTCCCCGGGTCACTCCCGTGCCCCCTGGACACCTCGGTTCCAAGAATAAGACCGCGCATCAAATTCGGCGTGCGCCCACCGGATGACCTTGGGCCCCCCTCCGGGATGTTCATAGGATCCCTCTGAATGCGTTTCGATAGTCGCCGCTTGACCCGATGAGCCGCGCAGGTAATTAGGTGCGCGCACTTCCGGTCATGCAAATCTCACTTCCGGTGTTCCCCGGACACGGCATGCAGTCTTTCCGGCACACCGAATTATGTCTCTCGACCTCGCGTCGCGAATTCGCTGCGCGCCGTTAACGACGCGTCACGGATCGATGACTTGTCCATGAACGCCCCGCGCTCTCTCGTTTTCGAACACGATCGCGTCTCTCAATTCTGACATACAGCGAACTTTGTTATCGTTACCGTTAACCGTTTCTCTCGTTCGCGCGTTTATTGCATTCACAACTTGTTACGCATGCATGGAAGCAGGGAAATCTTTGTTTAAGTTTTTCATAAAAATAATCTTTTATTTCATCTCTCACGTACATACTTAGGTGCACGCTGTTCTTGGCATCTAAGCGTGTCATCCGTTGTGTCCTGTCAAAACGATAGATATGGCATATCCGCTCACAATACAAGTTTATCGTTATACGCAGATCTACATTTGTATATATTTATGCGTATAAAGAAAGTAAAAAAATTTATCCGAACAAAACCTGTAAAGAAATTTATCAAACCAAAACCTGTATTCCTATAAAATTAAATACAAGTATCAAACAGAATATGTCTCCTGTGAATCAGTTATCCTGACACCTATATATATCTCTGTATATATATATCCGCATTATACTTACAACTAATCCTAACTTATAGTTAATCGCGCTTACAACTAACTGTACATTGATACGCTCGGGGACATTGGATCACAAATTCGCGCTCGCATCGGGGTATTTTGGAGGGCATTGGGCGGCGTTCCTCTTCGCTTCCTCGTTCCCGTCGCCCCGCTGCTGCTGCTGCTGGTCGTCGCTCCTCTCGCCCCTCGGCTTCGCCACTTGCATCCGCTTCACGCGGACTTTCGGCTGGGCCGATTGATCCGCGATGGGCCGTGGCCTCGGCGTTGATCCGCTCGTTCCCGGCTGTGGCGTCGATCCATCGGACGGAGGCTCTGAAACAGTTGACGGTTTCAAGGTGACTACCTATTTCTCGCTATGTGTTATTTTAGGTACCCTAACCAGGCGGAAAGTAAATTTCTCACGACTCACTGTTTCTAGGTTCGTTTTATCAACGGTCGCCACTCGGTTTAACCGTGTCTACCGAGAAGGTAAGTATGAAGTCCACAGACCTTTCGTAGATTGATTTTGAATTAATTCTGCTTTCTCTGTTTCAGGTTCCCCTCGGATGCCGGATGGACCCCGCTGCCCACTGGATCGCCGCCGTCGCCGGATCGCCGTCGCCTCAGGAACGCCGTCGTCGTTGGCTCGCCGGATTGTCGCTGGACAGGGATTTCAACGGACCCCGCGCCAACCGATTCAATTTTTTCAGGGAAGTATTTCACAGGAAAATAACTTTATATTCACAGACACTTTGCTCTGCTTTTAACACTGAATTTATTTCTATTTCAGATTACACTCAATATGGATACGCGTTAGCGCTCACAAAATGGCCGCACGTAGGCTGGCCGGATATAACGCGCCGGCTATTAGTCGTACGCTGGAATATTACTATTTATCAATGCGATTATAACTCGTGGTTCGTCGCAATTCGCTAACGCAAATTAATGTTCGCGCACGTCGATATCCGCTCAAAATTGTTGCGCGTAATTATCGATCGCCGCACTACTCCGATTTCACACACTCGTGACTCGTCGTTAATCAATGTTCTCGAATGTTCAAATAAAGATGTTATAATTTATTACAACTTGCTTATCTCGATACGCGGTTGCACACTCGTTAGCGATATCACGCCTCGCTCGCGGGTTATCTCCGGTTTTAAGCAGAGAGACTCTAGCACGTCCGCACGCTAGGACTCTCCCGGATAGAAGACCATGAGACCTGCTCCGTTCTCGTCGTCGGAGCTCGCCGCGTCTGCGCGTCGGTATCCCCTACTCCGGACTCCTCGCATTCCATCGTCCGTTTCGCGTAAACATGTTTTCGACGTTCTCGCATTCCGATGTCTTTTCGCGAAAACATGTTTGTCGGAGCGCTCGCATTCCAAAGATACAAAAACTTGTTTGTCTGTAGAAACTTCCAGGCCACTACGCATATTTCCGCGTTCTGGAAATTTCTACTTACACGATCTGAAATATAATATTTGATATGTCGCTGAATTTGCGACAACTCGCTTCGTCGATATTTCCCATCTCTTCCATGCTTCCATGTTATCGCTCTATAACGATTGCTCGCTCGCTTTATTTTGAATCACGCTTCGTTTCGCGCGCGCACAAATCTCGCGAATTGTCGATCCTTTCGAATCTTCCCTTTCGCGTGATGCTATCGGGATGCTTATATGCATCGGTGCCATCTATTTTCTCAATTATACGTATAGCGCGTCGAGTTTTGTGCGCACCGTACGGGCTTCTGTTTTACCGACGTCGATATGACCTTCGCCTTTATCTGATTATGCTCGATATGGCTGGCCGTTATTACGACCTTGTCGCAGTGAATTAGGTGCGCGTTGCTTCGAATTGCGCTTTGTTTGTGTCATGAGACTTTTTTCAGTCTCCCAAATTATTCCTCTCGGTCCGTATGACCTTTGATCCGCGCGCACGTAATTCGCTGCGCGCCTTTCCTTTCAATGCTACGCTCCGCGCTATTACTTTTCCATGGCGTGCTCTCGACACTCGGCGCATGTTCGTCCCTATGCGAGCCGTGTGCTTCCAATTCGGCGCGCGTTCGCCGGACGATCACGTGACCTTGACCGGGTTACTTTTATCGATCGTTTGAATCGGCTCGTTGAGTATGCTCCCTATGACTATGTCGCGCGGCTGATTAGATGCGCGAAGCCCCGATCACGCGGGTCATTATGTATATTCGTTTCGAGCATGCCAAGGAACTCGTTTCGTTTATTCGATCTCTCACTTCACGCGTTCCCGATGAATTCGCTGCGCGTCGCGTATGTCGCGTCGCGGGTCTCAACTGTCGCGGGTAATTCCGCTGTCATGCAATCTCGAATGCTAATCTTCGCGAATTACTCTCTCCTTTATCTCTTAATCGCGTCGGGTGACTCGACTGTCAATTATTTTTACTTATCCTTTTTATCGCTGCGCGCATGGAAGCAGGGACAATGATTCATATGATTCCTTTTACTTAATTCCCTAAACATAAAATTTATTTATTAGCTCAAAATATATAGCAGAATATCCCTGGGGACTGGACATCCAACAGAGTGAATCAATATATATATATATATATACCTATCCTGAAAATAAAAGAAAATATTTCTTGTGCACACAATAACCTATATATATATATATATATATATATATATATATATATATATATATATATATATATATATATATATGTATATTTACGCTTGCGTCGCGCTACAAACTTAACTAACTTAAATCTATATCTTATAACTACGCGTTTATATACACCAGTGCGCAAGGGACTCGGGTTACATGTCACTTTTCGCGCTAGGGTGACGGGGAGGGCATTGGGCGGCGTCCTCTTCGTCTCGCTTCCACCTGTCGTCTACGCCCCGCTGCTCACCGTTCCCGGGCTCTGCGCTGGTTTTCGGCTTTCCCAGCCGCTGGACGCTGACCCTGAGTCGGGGTACCGACTCGACGTTGGCGACCTTCGGGCTGCTCTGCGCGTCTGGCGCTGGTGATAGCCCGCGCATCTCCTGCGAGCTGGTTGATCCTGGTGCTGGTGGGCCGTCTGAAACCAACGGTTTCAAGTTAACCCTCGATTATTCAGCTATCTAATTTACCTATCTATATACCGACATTAGGCTAATCTTTCTTATTATCTTCGCAAATCGTACGTCGATAATGAAAATTTCCCCGATTCGATTACCTCTTACGGCTAACTCATCTAATCGCTCGTCGGTAAGGTAGTTTTCTTTACTTCTATTATCCTTTACCGCTAACTTGTATGATCGCTCGTCGGTAAAGTAGATTTCTCAAATCGGTTATCTTTTATCGCTAACTTATCCGGACGGAAGGTGGATCTACCACGACTCACTCGATAATGCTTTTACTAAATTTATCGGTCGCCACTCGGTTTAACCGTTACCCACCGAGAAGGATAACTGATCGACAAACCTTTCGCAGTCGATTTCAATTTCGATTCTCCTTTTCTGTTTCAGGTTTCCGCTGGATGCTGAATGGACCCCGCTGCCCACTGGATCGTCGCCTCCGCTGGATCGCCGCCGTCAATGGATCGCCGTCGTCGCTGGATCGCCGGAACGTCGTTGGACAGGGATTTATAACGGTCGCCGTATCAACCAATAGGATTCCAGGAAAGTATAACACAGGAGATCAATAACTTTCACAAGCACTATGCTCTGCTTTTAACACTGAATTTATTCTATTTCAGGTTACACAAAATGGCCGTGTGCACTCGCACTCACAAAATGGCCGCGCGACGCCATCTTGGCATGACTCGCACTTCGCGTAGATTCTACGTCGTACGCAATGTTAATTATTCGCAAACGCGATTATTTATTGTTCTCTTGCCGGTTTTAACAATTAATGATGCCGGCGCGCGTATCGATCGCGGATTACGACCGGTTTTCATGGAACTGCACAGGTTCTCCCGATCGACTATCGTCGCGTGGTTCTATCGATCGCCGCTCGAATTTGTTAATGTTCACGACTGAGAATTAACGGGTCGCGTTAACAATTACGAATGTTCACTCGTATGCGACTTAGCACGTCGCTCGCGGGTTATCTCCGATTTTTTATGAGATATCTCTTACTACGGACACGTACGTTGAGATACTCTCGGATGATCGTCCCGTTTTCGGAATTAACCGAATTATTCAATTTGCGTTAACGATTAACGACTTTGCGTGCTTAGCGGTATCGCTAGCTGCGCACTTGGCAATCTCGGTTGGCCTTGAGCCTCACGGCACACACGCACGTTAAGAGAGCTCCCGAGATAAAGCTAATCAGTATGCTGATTATTAATTTCGGTAATTAATACCTTTCGCGTTAGTTAACACGATTTTAACCACCAACGGGATAACGCGACGCTCGCAGGTTAATCTCGGTTTTAATGAGCCGTGTGCTCCCGGAAAAGACCTTACTGGCGTTTTACACTCGCGTACCACCGTTCAATTTATCGCGTTAATTAAAACGACTTATCACTGTTAGCGGGATTACGCTCCGCTCGCGGGTGACTACCGGTTTTATAAGAGCCTCGTGCGACGCGTCCGTACACCATGAGAGCTCCCGGAGAACAACCTGGAGTCCTGCTCCGTAACGGCGCAAGCGAGACCTCGCGCATGCGCAGTGTCGCCAGCCCTCCTATCTGGCTGACGCAATGTTTTCGCTCGCGTCGTCATTCACGCGAAAACAGCGTGACATGGAAAATTCTGGAACACATGTTATTTATTTGACGCGCAATAACCGATTTATTCGACGATTCCCGAATTTTCCATTTACAAAGTCAGTTTGTCGAATTTCAACATATATGCATAAACGTGTGCAAATTCACTCGCAAACGCCCATTTCACGCTCGCCCGTCAATTCCACGGTCGCATTTATCCGATCGCGCTCCTAAGTGCATCGGAAGCCTATTTTTCGCATCACGCATGCGCCGACGCATATCTCGCGATGCAACGGCTCTATCGCAACGCGGAGGTCTCCGTCGTGTTTCCCAAGGCCAATTTAGCCGGAAACAATCAAATTTGACTCGCTCTGCCGTTTTCCGGCCGATATCGCCCGAGAATGTCCCTAGGGACTTAATCGGGCCAATCGCGTCACAGCATGCTCGAGAAAGACGTCGTTGACCGATTTCCGGTTCTAGTCGTTGGATCTTACCGGAATTACGCTGAAATCGCGTAATTCGATGCGTTTATCGCTCCGAGACGCTTATCGCTCGAAACGACCAATCAGGTGGCGAGTCTGCCCATTTTCTTCGTTCGACCACCGAGCGTGTCCCTTTTGCCGCCAATCGGCCATCTTTGATCCCTCTTGATCGATCTGATGTCTAAACTCGCGTTTCTCCGCGCGAATCTCGAAATTCGCCCTCCGGCTACCGGATTGGCTGAAATCGCTTCTCGGTGTTTCCGGATCGCGTTTCAAGTGAATTTACGCTATTTCCACTAATCTCATGCCAATTTGATCATTATTGGCCCGCGGAATCGTTAACCGTCATATTCATGATTTTCGGCGTGATCGACAAGTTGGCTCAACCTCCGATTGGCCGAAACTGCTCTTCGGACTTTCCAAGCGATTTTAACGTTAAATTCACGTTAATTCGTCATTCATTGACTCAACTCGGCCTCCGTTGGGCCGCCAAACAATTTAATCGCGTTAACATCAAAATTTCGCGATGAGCCATCTGGATCGCCCTCTGATTGGCTGTCTCACGTAATACCTACGATCTTCGTCTTTCCGCGGTTTTCTGCACTCGTAGGCCACGTGTACCTGAAAATAACTTAATCTAGGCGCAAGTTTATACCGCTTATCCGGTTTACATGCATTTTTTCGCCATATCGATTTTATCGAATATACTCATTATTTGGCACACAAAACTTTTATTTCTAACACTAGATACATTTATTTGGCTTTAACGTTCGCATGTCATCGCGTCTCGCTGAATCTTACGCCTAAGAACATAAATACGCTGGGACCAGGGTTACAGTGTTGCAAACAAAAAAAAAAACGATATGAAAGAGAATATTGTTAATTTAAAATTACTGGATCTTGTGGAGAGCATAGGGCGGCGTCCTCTTCTCTTATGACGATTTCGCCGTCCGCGGTGATCCTCAGCGTCTGAGTGTGATCCTGCCGCAGCTGCTCCACCACCCTCTGCAACACGACCCTTGGCCTCTCCGCCCCTTCGTGGCGGGCCCAAAGTCGGGCCTGTCGCCTCCTGTTGGGCTCCCCCGCTCGTCCTCTGGTCCATTCGAACCGGTGCAGTCGGCGGATCTCCCGTCGGCTGCAAGGTTACTCCCTATTTCTCGCATATGTTGTTCGGATTCCCTAACCAGGGCGGAAAGTGATTTTATCACGACTCACTGACTCTAGATTCGTTTTTATCAACGGTCGCCACTCGGTTTCACCGTGTCTAACCGAGAAGGTAAGTATAATGTCCACAGACCTTTCGTAGACTTCTTTCGATTTTAATTCTGCTTTTCTCTGTTTCAGGTTCCCCTCGGATGCCGGATGGACGCCGCTGCCCACTGGATCGCCGCCGTCGCCAGATCGCCGTCGCCTCTGGAACGCCGCACAGTGGGGCAAAACGAGAAATCGTGTTTCGTAATTGTCTAGAGCCTTCAAATCTTATTCGATTTTAATGATTTTTTTTTTAAATGAAGCTTATTCAATTCCGAACAATATTGTCGAAGCCAATTTTTGAATTGGGTTTTCTTTCAAAATGGCGGATTGTAATATAGCGGCTGGAAAACAGAAAGCATTAAAGCCGATTTGTACTAAATTGCGTATATGTATGTTTTTGATGTCGCAGATCATGAATTTGCCTTTAGTGCACAAACTGAAATAAAAATGATATCGGGGATTCTTTATAGAATAACATAAATAAATATAACTTAAGAATTACAGCTGTAAACGTCTTATCTTGGACTTATTACTTGTTTAATATCGTTATTATTAAAACTAATAGCATTCTAAACATTTCTAGTAAAATTAATGGATTTATTTAAGCACGCCAATTTTTGGAATTTATTATTGGTCTCTCTCTCAAAGAGACGTTTTAAGATTGTTACGTTCATATTATTTATATTATTCTATAAAAATCCCCGAGAGGATCGTTTTATTTCACGAGTTTGTGCTGATAGACTGCTGGAGTACTCACGTGAATAATCAATTACTTGGAAATTGTTTATATGGTGATTTTTTATAGAACTAGAAACAATTTTTATTTAAATATCCGCCAAATTGAATGCACCATTTTGATTGCAGATAATGTAATCAACAATCTCTTAAACGTTTTAATATAATTTTAACAAAAATTAAATTTATTTTTATTTTGGCATCCACCATACTTAATTTCCACTATTTGAAATTTCTTAATTGTTTGCAAACATATTTCACAATTAGTGACCTTAAAAATATTTATTTATATGTACATCTGTGCAAATCAGTTCATGATACTTACATTCATTCATATTTACTAGTACGATATATAATATATATTTATTGTTTATGGTGACCATATTAAATTTATTATAATTACTTTTACAATTTTAATATTCTTTATTTGTTGCACTTCTGCCATGTTTTCGAGTGTGGATATTCTCTAAATCACTAGAAATTTTTATTACGTTTTTCCTGCACCTTTAAATAATTCACCGATTGGTAATAAATGTGAGTCTATAATCTTGCCTTCCATGTAAAGAATTTTGTGCACTAAAGCAAATTCATGATCTGCGACATCAAAAACATACACATACGCAATTTAGTACAAATCGCTTTAATGCTTTCTGTTTTCCAGCCGCTATATTACATCCGCCATTTTGAAAAAAAAACCCAATTCAAAAATCGGCTTCGACAACATTGTTCGGAATTGAATAAGCTTCAATTTAAAAAAAAAATCATTAAAATCGAATAAAATTTGAAGGCTCTAGACAATTACGAAACACGATTTCTTATTTAACCCCACTGTGCGCCGTCGTCGTTGGATCGCCGGATTGTCGCTGGACAGGGATTTCAACGGACCCCGCGCCAACCGATTTCAATTTCAGGGAAGTATTTCACAGGAAAATAACTTTATATTCACAGACACATTGCTCTGCTTTTAACACTGAAATTATTTCTATTTCAGATTACACTCAATATGGATACGCGTTAGCGCTCACAAAATGGCCGCCCGTTGCCACGTAGGCTGGACGGATATACGCGCCGGCTTTTAGTCGTACGCTAGAATGATACTAATAATCAATGCGATAATAACTCGTGGTTCGTCGCAATTCGCTAACGCAATTTAATGTTCGCGCACGTCGATATCCGCCGAAACTGTCGCGCGTAATTATCGATCGCCGCACTACTCCGATTTCACACTCGCGTGAATCGTCGTTAATTACTGTTCTCAAATGTTCAAATAAAGATGTTATAGTTTATTACAACTCGCTTATCTCGATTCGCGGTTGTACACTCGTTAGCGATATCACGCCTCGCTCGCGGGTTATCTCCGGTTTTATAATAGAGAGACACTAGCACGTCCGCACGCTAGGACTCTCCCGGATAGAAGACCATGAGACTTGCTCCGTTACCGTCTTCGGAGCTCGTCGCGTCTGCGCGTCGGTATCCCCTACTCCGGAATCGCCGCATTCCATTCTCCGTTTCGCGTAAACATGTTTTCGAAGTTGTCCGATCACGAAAACATATTTGTCTGAGCGCTCGCATTCCAATGGTTGTTTACAATAATTCACTTGTCTGTAGAGACTTCCAAATTCGTATTTCCACGTTCTGGAAATCTCTACGTACATAATCTGAAATATATTTCGTCGCACGCTTTACGGCGATATTCTTCGCTCGTAATCGTTATGCTCTTCCGTGCTTCCATAATAATGCTATTCGCACGATTATTTATCCTCGCTATCGCGAATTTCGATTTCCGCTCTGTGCGCGCATGAATCTCGCAAGCTGTTGCATCTATCGGCTCGCGATTCGTTCTATCTCGCTATTCGGGCGCTCGTATGCACTCCTAAACGATGCTCATTAATTTTTTAATTTGTCGCATCGAGATTCGTGCGCGCCGCACTGGCCGCTATTATAATGACTCGTGAACCTTTGTTCCGCTCGCGCGAGCATGTCGCACATGCCCTTACACGCCTATGACCTTGTCGCACGGAGTTAGCTGCGCGCCGTTATGGCTCGAATATATATGCTGAAATTAGATTGATCGGCCCTCCGCCGACACCATGAATGCAATAATGACGGTCTATATGCCCTTTTACCCGCGCGCATGTAACTCCTTACGCCCGGTGATTTCGATCATGCCATCGATAAGGTAGTACTTCAGGGTCGTCCCTGGTTACTCCGGATATCTCGGTTTTGGGGTATGAGGCCGCGCATCGATTTTAGCACGCGTCCGTTCGATCGTGTTGAAACTTAATCAGACATGTTATTTGGGTCCCCCTCAGGGCCTTTTATCACTCGTCATACGTCTCCGTCTCTCGCGTAAGAAATTCGGTGCGCGCGCTTCCGGTTACGCGAATCTCGATATCAACACGCTTCCGGCGTGTCTCCTGACTCGGTCAACACGAAAACATCTCGGCTCCTCGTTTGCCTTACGAATTCGGTGCGCGCCTCCGCTTCTCGTCGCTGATTGGCTAATTGCGCATCGCAACGCGCTCTCTCGTCTTTTGAACGCGCCCGTTATTTCGGATGTTACGAGTTCTAATTAATTCATTATCGTTGAATGCCTTTTACGGTGACTCGAAATAGTTATTCGCGGTTTCGTTTTCGTTTCAACCGACTCAATCAATTTAATTCAGACATCTTTCGCAAAGACTCTACTTTTACCCGCGCTTATCTATAGCTATATTATAACGCGTATGGAAGCAGGGAAGATATCAGCTTATGACATATTTATTAGGATAATAAAATAAATGTATTTTATTCTTTCTTTCTGTACAACGTCATCTCATGATGACTTGTCCGGATTTCATGCGCTCCATTCTCAAACACGCATTCATCCTCACGTACAAACAAACAAAAGATATTCTTTTCTTTAAATGTGGGAATACAAAAGAAACGTGTTTTTTAACTTAATTACTATCCGCTCGCAACTTAACCTACGACTATTAATATATTTTTTCACGCTCGCAATACTTAGTGTCTAAACTTATATCTAACCGCGTATTTACAAGAGTCCGCTGGGTCGAGGGTTACAACTCGCGTTTTTTGCCGGGGTGTTTTGGAGGGTGTTGGGCGGCGTCCTCTTCGGTTCCGCTCCCACCTGTGGAATCGCTCTTCGATGTCCCTCTCGTCACCCTTTCGAGCCGCACCTTCAGCTCCGCGGGTTGATCTGCCACTATCCGTGGCTTCTCCGACTCCATTGGCGCCTTCTGTTTGGCCGCTCCACTGCCCGACGGAGACGCTGAAACTGACGGTTTCAAGGTGACTACCTATTTCTCGCTATGTGTTATTTTAGGTACCCTAACCAGACGGAAAGTAATTTTCTCACGACTCACTGTTTCTAGGTTCGTTTTATCAACGGTCGCCACTCGGTTTAACCGTGTCTACCGAGAAGGTAAGTATAATGTCCACAGACCTTTCGTAGATTGATTTTGAATTAATTCTGCTTTTCTCTGTTTCAGGTTCCCCTCGGATGCCGGATGGATCCCGCTGCCCACTGGATCACCGCCGCCGCTGGATCGCCGCCGCCTCTGGAACGCCGTCGCCGCTGGATCGCCGGATCGTCGTTGGACAGGGACTTCAAGGACCCCGTGTCAACCGATTCAATTTTCAGGGAAGTATTTCACAGGAAAATAACTTAATATTCACAGACACTTTGCTCTGCTTTTAACACTGAATTTATTTCTATTTCAGATTACACTCAATATGGATACGCGTTAGCGCTCCCAAAATGGCCGTCCGTCGCCACGTAGGCTGGCCGTATATACGCGCCGGCTTTTAGTCGTACGCTGGAATGTTCTCAAATATTAACGCGATTGTAGCTCGTATTTCGTTGTAACTCGCTATCGCTATTTGAATGTCTGCGCGCGTCGATATATGCTCAAAATTGTCGCACGTAATTCTCGATCGCCGCACTACTCCGATTTCACACATACGTGAATCGTCGTTAATCAATGTTCTTGAATGTTCAATGAAGCTATCAAGTTTCCAACTCGCGTTATCTCGATTCGCGGTTGTTCACTTATTAACGATGTTACGCCTCGCTCGCGGGTTATCTCCGGTTTTATAAAAGAGAGCTACT
Source organism: Harpagoxenus sublaevis (assembly GCA_030770355.1). Taxonomy (NCBI): domain Eukaryota; kingdom Metazoa; phylum Arthropoda; class Insecta; order Hymenoptera; family Formicidae; genus Harpagoxenus; species Harpagoxenus sublaevis. The sequence goes on along the minus strand of JASTWR010000498.1, from coordinate 37,821 downwards.
AGCACGTCCGCACGCTAGGACTCTCCCAGATAGAAGACCATGAGAGTTGCTCCGTTCTCGTCATCGGAGCTTGCCGCGTCTGCGCGTCGGTATCCCCTACTCCGGAATCGCCGCATTCCATTGTTCGCTTCGCGTAAACATGTTTTCGTCGGAGCGCTCGCATTCCGATGATCGTATACAAAAAATTGTTTGTCCGTAGAAACCTTCGACTGCCTATCTTCGCGTTTCGAAAGTCTCTACTTACAGAATCTGAAATACACGTTATATTTCGTCGTTCGCTTCTCGACGATAATATTCGCGTCGCAAATGCCAATGCCTTCCACGTTTCCATTTTACAGGTGTTCGAATCACTGATTAGCCTCGCTACTCGCTAATTACGCTTGTCGATTAGCGCGCGCATGCATCTCGCGAACCGCCGCACAAATTTACTCGCTTTCGTTAAAGAGCGCTATTCGGGTGTCCCCGCACGTTCCTAAATTGCGTTTCGTAATTAGCTAATTGGTCGCACCTATTTTCGCACGCGTCGCATGGATCGCATTCTCGACTGCATTCGCACGCTTGTCTTACTTGCCCGAGCACGCCGCATATGCCCCTGCACGCCCGTGACCCTCGCGTATGGAGTTAGCTGCGCGCCGCTATAGTAGGGATCTGCTAACTTTTATCACGTTTCCGCCAATCTTCCAAATGCAATAATAACTGTCTATATGACCTTTGACCCGCGCGCATGTAACTCCCCACGCGTGGTTAAATCGACTTCGCGTTCGATATAGAATTGTTCTCGGGTCACCCCTGATTACTCCGAATATCTCGATTTCGGGGTGTGAGGCCGCGCATCTAATTTTGCATGCGTCTGTCCGATCGCGTTGGGACCTTGTCGGGGATGCTATTTGGGTCCCAATTAACTCGTCCGTCACGCCGACATTCGTCTCCTTCCGTCGCACAGTTGGCTGCGCGCACTTCCGGTCGACCGTATCTCTTTAATTTCGTTTTCCGGGCACGTCATGTAGCTTGCTCGACTCGAAACTCGATCGATTTCCCGTCCGCGTTACGAATCCGTTGCGCGTCATCGACTCCACTTCGCGAATCCGTATATCGCGCGTTTCAAAGTGCGTCTGAACAAACGTTTTGCGTTATCGAAACTCCACTTATGTTTCTTCGCGTGATTCTACTCAATTTGCTAACTGCTTAAACTCTGAGCGTCTTTTTATTCGATTTTAACAACCACGTAATTTTAAGTTATTTTATTTGACTCTAGATACTTATATATTATGCTTCGCGTATGGAAACGGGGAAGGTGAGGATCATTCATATATCTGTGTATGCATATTTTCACACAATAAATGTTATTTATTATTAAACATTTAAACTTTTATGAATGCGCACGCGATACTTATAACTACGCTTGACTCCACTGCCGCAACTAAACTAAACCTGTCGAACGCATTTCGCGTTACGCTCGCGCGCGTCGCACTTAATATCTAATTCTTAAAGCTAAACGCTCTTATATCTATATTTATGTACATTAGGTTGTAACCGAACGGTACGTAATCGGGCTACGGGACATACTATTTTGTCCTATAAGTCATCGGTCGCCACTCGGTTTATCCTAATTCCACCGAGAAGGTAAGTATCTATGATATCATGGTTAACCAATTTGTTTAAACAATCTCCTTTTCAGACTCCTGTCACGGATGCCGAATCTCCAGCGCCTCCTCTCGGATCACCGATACTAATCACCTGCCTATGCCAACGAGGGATCAAGATGGCTAACCACCGCTTTATCGGGTAAGTTACAGTACCAATGGTTAATCAACCCAATTAACTCCTTTTATTTTCAGGTTCACACTGCGGGTGCTTCATCTGCGTCGCCGTCCCATGGATCATCGCTGCTGCGCGCCGCTCAGGATTATCGCGTTCACCAGATAGCCGACCACCGCTCTCACCAGGTAAGTATGAGTAACGTGGTTAATCAACTTAATTAATATTGATTATTTTCAGGTTCTCGCTGCGGGTGCCTCATCTGCGTCGCCGTCCCATGGATCATCGCTACTGCGCGTCGCCCAGGACCGTCGCGTTCACAAGATGGCCGACCACCGCTCTCACCGGGTAAGGATGAGTGACGTGGTTGATCAACTTATTTAATACTGATTATTTTTAGGTTTTCGCCACGGATGCCACATCCGCCGGTCCCTCCGTTGATGCACCGATAGTAATCCGCAACCCGGATCGCCGCTTCTCTAAGATGGCTGCCCTCCGTTTAATCAGGTAAGTGTAAGGTAAGTAATTGCGACTTCGTCGTAATTTTCACAAATGATTATTCCATTTATTCTCAATGCCTGTTTTACACAGATGGTTGTACACATTTATTTATTCCGCGCAAGATGGCGGTCGCACGTCTCGCTAAGTGCGTAATTTCCGTTTCGGCACTATAATACCGTTCGCCTTTCGTATCGGCGACTTTTAACGCGTTATGCGGGCGTTCCCGTTTGTTTCGGACGCTGGGGTAATCTATTTTCGTAAGCCGGATCACTGTCGCGATAATTACTACGACACGTCGGGACATACGCGCGAGACCGGTGTTACCTCTACGAGCGCCCACGAGAGACTGCCTCGAGTATTCCTCTGCGCTGTGGCTCCCCACTTTCGATATTCTATCCCTACTACGGTATCACGGCCGCTTTCTCTTTCGGTAATTTTCCACGCTACGCAGTTACAATAGGTGTTTACCGTTTGCGGTCACGCCAGATGTTCGTGACGGAAATTTCCACTTGTTATGCTACAAGTGCGACGCACTTTCTCGATGCCCGGGTAGTGGTTTTCCACCCCCTGGGATTTTGGACTTTTTACATCGCGGACCCGCGTGTCCGGCCCCTCTTACATCCCTATAGAGGCATCCGGACTGACTTCCTAAAAAAAACGTCCCGGTCGATTTCGGGTTACCCGACGTTGACGGTGACCCCCGGTGCTTGCTTCTACGACCCCTACGGACTGCCATCCGGACTTGGTTTTCGCTTCCGGTGTCCGGGTATCGAATTCGCGGACCGTCCCCGTAACTTCCGTCTGAGTGGTCAGATCTTAACGGCGACCTCCGGTGCTCGCTTCTACGATCCCTAAGAACTATCATCCGGACTTGGATTTCGCATCCGGTGTCCGGGTATCGAATTCGCGGACCGTCCCCGTAACTTCGATCTGAGTGGTCAGATCTCTACGGTGACCCCCGGTGCTCGTTTCTACGACCCCCACGGACCACCATCCGGTCTTGGTTTCCGCTTCCGGTGTCCGGGTATCGATTTCGCGGACTGTCCCCACAACTTCCGCACGGGCGGTCGGATTTCGGCGGCGACTTGTTCCAACGGTGTGCCACGTCTCGCTCTTGGGACACCGTGGGTTTTTTCCCGTGGATGACGCATGGTTCGCCATCACGCCACCCAGTGCTCGGATTGCGATGCTCTTTGCGCGTGCCCCCATTTTACGACTCTGTGGTTCGGCACCGGTGGCTATTTAGTCGCGCGGCTCGCGTGGTTTGACCCTTTGCGTACGCGCCCCCGTATGTCGTCAATGGACTTGATTGTAGTCGCGTTTTTTCGCTAATTCGGGTCCGAACGTTCCCGGTCCGACGTCTGAGTGTGGCACGACGCCTTATGTTATACGCGCGGTATCGCGATCTTCGCGCTAACAAATAAACAATACTCACGGCCGTGCCGGGCACTAATGTGCAGAAAAACAACATAAATTAACATGGATCGGCCAAGAAAAGAAAACAAAATGGAAATAAAAAAAAGGAGAAGGGGAAAACGATAATTCTTACTGACTAACTGAGCCGCTGCTCGGCGACCTAATCGCGTTACTTAATCCTAACTTACATTCTACCGTGTCGTACGTGGCTCTTCGATGATAGGGCCCCACGCTTTCCCGCCCGGGATGCGTGGTTGTCATCTTTGTTCCATCAGGTGGCCGACACGTCGCGTACGGCTGCAAGGTACGCTGGGACGTGGGATCACAATGCGATATTACGCGCCATGGTTGTTTGGAGGGCATTGGGCGGCGTCCTCTTCTTCTCGTTGCCGTCCTTCTTTCGCCGCCTTGCTGCTACCGCTGGACACGTGCGCCGCGCCCTTGGTCCTCTCGAGCCGCACCTTTAGCCTTGGCGCCTGGTCTGCCACTACTTGTGGCTGTCCCGCGCCCATCGATGCTCCCGGTGTGGCCGCCGCTGTCTCGGACGGTTGCCCTGAAACAGACGGTTTCAAGGTGACTACCTATTTCTCGCTATGTGTTATTTTAGGTACCCTAACCAGGCGGAAAGTAATTTTCTCACCACTCACTGTTTCTAGGTTCGTTTTATCAACGGTCGCCACTCGGTTTAACCGTGTATAACCGAGAAGGTAAGTATAATGTCCACAGACCTTTCGTAGACTGATTTTGATTTTAATTCTGCTTTTCTCTGTTTCAGGTTCCCCTCGGATGCCGGATGGACCCCGCTGCCCACTGGATCGCCGCCGTCGCCGGATTGCCGTCGCCTCAGGAACGCCGTCGTCGTTGGATCGCCGGATTGTCGCTGGACAGGGATTTCAACGGACCCCGCGCCAACCGATTTCAATTTTCAGGGAAGTATTTGACAGGAAAATAACTTTATATTCACAGACACTCTGTTCTGCTATTAACACTGAATTTATTTCTATTTCAGATTACACCCAATATGGATACGCGTTAACGCTCACAAAATGGCCGCCCGTTGCCACGTAGGCTGGCCGGATATACGCGCCGGCTATTAGTCGTACGCTCGAATGCTATTAATAATCAATGCGATTTATAACTCGTGGTTCGTCGCAATTCGCCAACGCAATGTCAAATGTTCGCGCACGTCGATACACGCTCAAATTGTCGCGCACAATTATCGATCGCCGCACTACTCCGATTTCGCATCCACGAAAATCGTCGTTAATTACTGTTCTCAAATGTTCCAATAAAGATGTTAATCATTATTCTCAAATGTTTAATAAAGATGTTAATTATTATTACAACTCGCTTATCTCGATTCGCGGTTGCACTTTCGTTAGCGATATCACGCCTCGCTCGCGGGTTATTTCCGGTTTTATAGTAGAGCGTCACTAGCACGTCCGCACGCTAGGACTCTCCCGGATCAAAGACCATGAGACCTGCTCCGTTCTCGCCGTCGGAGCTCGCCGCGTCTGCGCGCCGGTATCCCTACCTCGGAGCACTCGCATTCCATTCTCCGTTTCTCGTAAACATGTTTTCGAAGTCGTCCGATCACGAAAACATGTTTGTCGGAGCGCTCGCATTCCAATCATACAAAAAATTGTTTTCACGAAAGTTTCCAGCTCGCTACTCGTTTCCTGCGTTCTGGAAGCTTCCATGTAGAAATATAAATATAAATTCTCGATATGCCATATGTCGCTCATGTTATTCGCTCGCAATCGATATCTCATCCGTGCTTCCACGTTACAATCATCTTACAACAAACGGACTACGATATATCTATATCTATGTTAAGATTTCGCTCTCTTCGTAGCGCGCACAAATCTCGAAGAGCGACTGCGCGATGAACTCGCAACATGACTTTACGCGTTGCTAGCGTTTCTTTATTCTTTCTTCCGATTTAATTTATCGATCATCGATCTGTCGCATCGAATTCAGTGCGCGCTGCACGCATCCTCAAATCGCTGTCACGGTGACATTTTTCTCGTCCGCCCGAGCGCCTCTCGCATGGCTGAGCGTGAGCGTGGCCTTGTCGCAGGAAGTTAGCTGCGCGCCCTTGTCAATCAATTTTTACCGTTATCGTTGCTTCAACCATGCTTCTACCGATCACGCGAATAGAATTTTATCGCTTGTTATGATCTTTTATCCACGCGCGTGTAACTTCCTACGCGCTGCCTCGCCTATCGTCTCGTCGATCGAATAGTGTCCCCGGGTCACTCCCGTGCCCCCTGGACACCTCGGTTCCAAGAATAAGACCGCGCATCAAATTCGGCGTGCGCCCACCGGATGACCTTGGGCCCCCCTCCGGGATGTTCATAGGATCCCTCTGAATGCGTTTCGATAGTCGCCGCTTGACCCGATGAGCCGCGCAGGTAATTAGGTGCGCGCACTTCCGGTCATGCAAATCTCACTTCCGGTGTTCCCCGGACACGGCATGCAGTCTTTCCGGCACACCGAATTATGTCTCTCGACCTCGCGTCGCGAATTCGCTGCGCGCCGTTAACGACGCGTCACGGATCGATGACTTGTCCATGAACGCCCCGCGCTCTCTCGTTTTCGAACACGATCGCGTCTCTCAATTCTGACATACAGCGAACTTTGTTATCGTCGGAGCCGTTAACCGTTTCTCTCGTTCGCGCGTTTATTGCATTCACAACTTGTTACGCATGCATGGAAGCAGGGAAATCTTTGTTTAAGTTTTTCATAAAAATAATCTTTTATTTCATCTTTCACGTACATACTTAGGTGCACGCTGTTCTTGGCATCTAAGCGTGTCATCCGTTGTGTCCTGTCAAAACGATAGATATGGCATATCCGCTCACAATACAAGTTTATCGTTATACGCAGATCTACATTTGTATATATTTATGCGTATAAAGAAAGTAAAAAAAATTTATCCGAACAAAACCTGTAAAGAAATTTATCAAACCAAAACCTGTATTCCTGTAAAATTAAATACAAGTATCAAACAGAATATGTCTCCTGTGAATCAGTTATCCTGACACCTATATATATCTCTGTATATATATATCCGCATTATACTTACAACTAATCCTAACTTATAGTTAATCGCGCTTACAACTAACTGTACATTGATACGCTCGGGGACATTGGATCACAAATTCGCGCTCGCATCGGGGTATTTTGGAGGGCATTGGGCGGCGTTCCTCTTCGCTTCCTCGTTCCCGTCGCCCCGCTGCTGCTGCTGCTGGTCGTCGCTCCTCTCGCCCCTCGGCTTCGCCACTTGCATCCGCTTCACGCGGACTTTCGGCTGGGCCGATTGATCCGCGCTGGGCCGTGGCTTCGGCGTTGATCCGCTCGTTCCCGGCTGTGGCGTCGATCCATCGGACGGAGGCTCTGAAACAGTTGACGGTTTCAGGGTAAGGTTGTGACCGAACGTTCGACCTGACCCTGCACCACCCTTGGGGAAGGTTGTGACCGGACCGAGTCTGACCTGACCCGACCTATTCCTTCGGTAAGTTTGTGACCGAACGTTCGACCTGACCCTGCACCACCCTTCGGTAAGGTTGTGACCGAACGTTCGTTCTGCCCAGTCCTAACTTTGCACTATATGATGGTAAGCTTACTCCCTGTTTCTCGCATATATGATCTGACACCCTAACCAGGCGGAAAGTAATTCTATCACGACTCACTGACTCTAGATTCGCTTTTATCAACGGTCGCCACTCGGTTTCACCGTGTCTAACCGAGAAGGTAAGTATAATGTCCACAGACCTTTCGTAGACTTCTTTTATATTAATTCTGCTTTTCTCTGTTTCAGGTTCCCCTCGGATGCCGGATGGACCCCGCTGCCCACTGGATCGCCGCCGTCGCCGGATCGCCGTCGTCTCTGGAAACGCCGTCGTCGTTGGATCGCCGGATTGTCGCTGGACAGGGATTTCAACGGACCCCGCGCCAACCGATTTCAATTTCAGGGAAGTATTTCACAGGAAAATAACTTTTTATTCACAGACACTTTGCTCTGCTTTTAACACTGAATTTATTTCTACTTAGATTGTACAATATGGATACGCGTTAGCGCTGACAAAATGGCCGTCCGTTGCCACGTAGGCTTGGCCGTGTATACGCGTCGGCAATTAGTCGTACGCTAGAATGTTAATAATAATCGATGCGATAATAACTCGCGGTTCGTTGCAATTCGCTAACGCAATTTAATGTTCGCGCACGTCGATATCCGCCGAAACTGTCGCGCGTAATTATCGATCGCCGCACTACTCCGATTTCACACACTCGTGAATCGTCGTTAATCAATGTTCTCGAATGTTCAAATAAAGATGTTATAATTAGTACAACTCGCGTTATCTCGATTCGCGGTTGCACACTCGTTAGCGATATCACGCCTCGCTCGCGGGTTATCTCCGGTTTTATAGTAGAGCGTCACTAGCACGTCCGCACGCTAGGACTCTCCCGGATCAAAGACCATGAGATCTGCTCCGTTCTCGCCGTCGGAGCTCGCCGCGTCTGCGCGTTCGCATCCCTACTCCGGAGCACTCGCATTCCATTCTCCGTTTCTCGTAAACATGTTTTCGAAGTTGTCCGATCGCGAAAACATGTTTGTCGGAGCGCTCGCATTCCAATCATACAAAAAAAATTGTTTTCACGAAAGTTTCCAGCTCGCTCCACGTTTCCTGCGTTCTGGAAGCTTCCGTGTAGAAATACAAATATAAATTTCGATATGCCACATGTCGCTCATGTTATTCGCTCGCGATCAATATCTCATCCGTGCTTCCATGTTACAATCACGTTACAATATACGGATTACGGTGCACCTATATCTATGTTGAAATTACGCACTCTTCGTAGCGCGCACAAATCTCGAAAAGCGACAGCGCGATGAACTCGCTATATGACTTTCCGCGTTACTCGCGTCTCTTCAATCCCTCTCCTGATTTGATCTATCAATTATTGATTTGTCGCATCGAATTCCGTGCGCGCTGCACGCATCCTCAAATCGCTGTCACGGTGACATTTCTCTCGCCCGCCCGAGTGCCTTCCGCATGGCTGGGCGTGCGCGTGGCCCTGTCGCAGGAAGTTAGCTGCGCGCCCTGATTTATCAATTTTTACCGTTATCGTTGCTTTATCTACACTCGTACTGATCGCGCGAATAGAGTTTATCGCTTTTTATAATCTTTTACTCATGCGCATGCAACTTCCTACGCGCTGCCTCGCTGACCGTCCCGTTGGTCGTATAGTGTCCCCGGGTCATCCCCGTGCCTCCCGGACACCTCGGTTCCAAGGACAAGACCGCGCATCTAATTTGGCGTGCGCCCACCGTATGACCTTGGGCCCCCCTCAGGGATACTCGTAGGATCCCTTTCAACGCGTTTTCCAAGTCGCCGTTCGAATCAATGAGCCGCGCAGGTAATTTGGTGCGCGCACTTCCGGTCATGTAAATCTCACTTTCGGTATTCTCCGGATACGGCATACAGTCTTTCCGGCACGCTGAATCGTGTCTCTCGACTTCGCGTCGCGAATTCGCCGCGCGCCGTTGATTACGCGTCACTCGCGGGTCGATGGCTTGTCTTTGAACGCCCCGCGCTCTCTCGTCTTTCGAACACGATCGCGTCTCTCAATTGCTCAATTCAGCAATCTCTATTACCGTTACTGTTAATCGTCTCTCCCGTTCGCGTGTCTCTTCCGTTTACAACTATTACGCATGCATGGAAGCAGGGAAAGTTTTGAGTTAATTTTCATCAAATAATCTTTTACTTTATTTCTTACATACATAATTATGTGCACACTGTTCTTAGACATGTTAGCGTGTCATCCGCCGTGACCTGTCAAAATAACGCATGTGGCATATCCGCGCACGATACAAGTTTATTGCGGTCCGCAAACCCACATTTGTATCTATTTATTTATATATAAACAAAAATAAAGAAGGTTGTCTCAAGCGAAACGTGTATTATCAATACAAAAGAAAAAAAAAACCAAACAATTATTCTTATGCTCTTACGCGTATCATCTCGCATATATCTATTTCCACATATGAACGCTTCTTTTATTCTTAATCCTAACTTATTACTAATCGCGCTTAACACTATATACAGGGTGTTCCAGACCTCACGTATAACCCGTTAATGACAGATTCCTAAGATTATTTGGAGACAAAAATCCTAATGCCAAAATGTCGAGGCTGCTACAGTATTTGAACGGGAAAGGTTTAAAGTTTACCAATCAGCTTGTCTAAATTTCGCGCGCTCAGGGATGTCGTATATCGAAACGGCTCTTCCACACTTCACTCAACTCGATAGAAATATTTGAAATTATTATTTCTTTTATTTTTTCGTGCACTATTCTCAAGACTGACTTCCTAAATTGTTGTACGAAATCAGGATACATGTCGAATTGTAAAGTATTTATGTAAAGCGTGCCGCGGACAAATGACATTTAATTCTCATAATCGGTACAAAGTATGATGTGCTGCATAAAATGTCGATTAGAAAAAAAGATATTATTGAGAAAAAAAATACTATAAATACTAACATGTTTGGAAATAATTTAAAAAATTGTTTTATTAATTTTTTTGAACAAGTACGTTTTCCAGAATGTAGACAAATAAATTATAATGTAGTTTTGCGATTGCTGTTTTGCGTGCGAGAAACAGACTTTCTAGAGCCCAACAGACAAATTAATGTTGTCGTTGAACGTTGCATTCGTACGATACAGAACGAAGAAGTGGTCTTCCAAACTGTGAACAATACATCGGTTGTCATTGAATGGAAACCGATGTTGAATTATTGTAGTCTTGCAATTCTACACATAGCAACTGCAAAAAAGATGCGCTAACTTTTATTAAAAGTTTAAGTTTAAAAGTTTGTTTTTAGTTTTTTTTTAGCGCATCTTTATTGCAGTTGCTATGTGTAGAATTGCAATACAATAATTTAAGATCGGTTTCCATTCAATGACAGCCGATGTATCGTTCACAGTTTGGAAGACCACTTCTTCGTTCTGTATCGTACGAATGCAACGTTCAACGACAACATTAATTTGTCTGTTGGGCTCTAGAAAGTCTGTTTCTCGCACGCGATACAGCAATTGCAAAACTACATTATAATTTATTTGTCTATACATTCTGGAACACCGTATTTCTTCAAAAAAATTAATAAAACAATTTTTTAAATTATTTCCAAACATGTTAGTATTTATAGTATTTCTTTTCTCAATAATATCTTTTTTCCTAATCGACATTTTATGCAGCACATCATACTTTGTACCGATTATGAGAATTAAATGTCATTTGTCCGTGGCACGCTTTACATGAATACTTTGCAATTCGATATGTATCCTGTTTTCGTACAACAATTTAGGAAATCAGTCTTGAGAATAGTGCACGAAAAAATAAAAGAAATAATAATTTCAAATATTTCTATCAAGTTGAGTGAAGTGTGGAAGAGCCGTTTCGATATGCGACATCCCTGAGCGCGCGAAATTTAGACAAGCTGATTGGTAAATTTTAAACCTTTCCCGTTCAAATACTGTAGTAGCCTCGACATTTTGGCATTAGGATTTTTGCCTCCAAATAATCTCAGGAATCTGTCATTAACGGGTTATACGTGAGGTCTGGAACACCCTGTATACATGAGTGCGCTCGGGGACAGGGGATCACATATTTACACTCGCGCTAGGGTCAGTTGGAGGGCATTGGGCGGCGTTCCTCTTCGCTTCGTTCACGTCGCCCCGCTGCTGCTGTCGGTCGTCGCTCCTCTCGCCCGTCGCTTTCACCACCTGCACCCGCTTCACGCGGACCTTCGGCTGCGTCATCTGCTCTGCGACATCCCCTGGCGTGGCCGTGGGCTCGCTCGCTCGTGATCTCGGCGTTGACCCTTCCCACGGAGGCGCTGAAACAGTTGACGGTTTCAAGCTTACTCCCTATTTCTCGCATATATGATTTGACACCCTAACCAGGCTGAAAGTAATTCTATCACGACTCACTGACTCTAGATTCGCTTTTATCAACGGTCGCCACTCGGTTTCACCGTGTCTAACCGAGAAGGTAAGTATAATGTCCACAGACCTTTCGTAGACTTCTTTTATATTAATTCTGCTTTTCTCTGTTTCAGGTTCCCCTCGGATGCCGGATGGACCCCGCTGCCCACTGGATCGCCGCCGTCGCCGGATCGCCGTCGCCTCAGGAACGCCGTCGTCGTTGGATCGCCGGATTGTCGCTGGACAGGGATTTCAACGGACCCCGCGCCAACCGATTCAATTTTCAGGGAAGTATTTCACAGGAAAATAACTTTATATTCACAGACACTTTGCTCTGCTATTATCGCTGAATTTATTTCTATTTCAGATTACACTCAATATGGATACGCGTTAGCGCTCACAAAATGGCCGTCCGTTGCCACGTAGGCTGACCGGATATTCGCGCCGGCTATTAGTCGTACGCTGGAATGTTACTATTTATCAATGCGATTATAACTCGTGGTTCGTCGCAATTCGCTAACGCAAATTAATGTTCGCGCACGTCGATATTCGCTTAAAATTGTCGCGCGTAATTATCGATCGCCGCACTACTCCGATTTCACACACGCGTGAATCGTCGTTAATTACTGTTCTCAAAATGTTCAAATAAAGATGTTAATTATTATTCTCAAATGTTCAATAAAGATGTTAATTATTATTACAACTCGCTTATCTCGATTCGCGGTTGTACTTTCGTTAGCGATATCACGCCTCGCTCGCGGGTTATTTCCGGTTTTAGTCAGAGAGACTCTAGCACGTCCGCACGCTAGGACTCTCCCGGATCAAAGACCATGAGACCTGCTCCGTTCTCGCCGTCGGAGCTCGCCGCGTCTGCGCGTTGGTATCCCCTACTCCGGAACCCTCGCATTCCATTGTCCGTTTCGCGTAAACATGTTTTCGACGTTCTCGCATTCCGATGTTCGCTTCGCGAAAACATGTTTGTCGGAGCGCTCGCATTCCGATGTTCGTTTACAAAAAATTGTTTTTCCGTAGAGACCTTCAACTGCCTATTTCCGCGTTTCAAAAGTCTCTACTTACAGACTCTGAAATATTCGTTATTTCTCGTCGTTCGCTTTTCGACGATAATATTCGCTTCGCGAATGCTGTCGCCTTCCACGTTTCCATTTACAGGTGTTCGAGTAATTATTCTGTCTTGCCGTCGCTAATTTCACTCGTTGATTAGCGCGCGCATGAATCTTGCGAACCGCCGTACGAATCTACTCGCTTTTGTTCTATAGCGCTATTCGGGTGCTCCTGCACGCTCCTAAAGTGCGTCTCGTAATTAATTAATTTGTCGCACCTATCTTTGTACGCGTCGCATGGATCGCACTTTTGATCACATTCGCACGCTTGTTTTGCTCGCCCGAGCACGCCGCGTATGCCCCTGCACGCCTGTGACCCTCGCGCACGGAGTTAGCTGCGCGCCGCTATAGTAGGAACTTACTAGCTTTCGTTACGTTGATCGGACTTTTGCCGATCTTCCGAATGCAACAATGGCGGTCTATATGCCCTTTGACCAGCGTGCATGTAACTCCTTACGCGTTGCTATTTCGATTTCGCGTTCGATACGGAAGTGTCGTCGGGTCACCCCTGAGTATTCTGGGTGCCTCGGTTTCGCGGTGATAGGCCGCGCACCTAATTTTGCTCGCGTCCGTCCGATCGCGTCGGGACCCTATCGGGGATGTTATTTGGGCCCCAATTAGCTCATCCGTCATGCCGACATTCGTCTCTTTCCGTCGCGCCGTGAGTTGGCTGCGCGCACTTCCGGTCGATCGGATCTCTTTATATATATGTTCCGGGCACGTCATGTAGCTTGCCCGACTCGAAACTCAATCGATTTTCCGTCCGCGTTGTGACACCGTTGCGCGTCATCGACTCTACTTCGCGACTCTATGTACCGCACGTTTCAAAGTGCGCCTGATTAAGTACTCTGCGTTATCAATCTGTCGATTATGTATTTTGAGTGATTTTATTCAATTTATTCATTACGTATCTCTCTTGTAATTCGCGTATGGAAACGAGGAAGGTTGGGGATCAGTTATCTATACATGTATATGTTCTCCAAAACATAAATGTCATTTATTGTGCAATACTTAAGTTCTATTAACATGCACGCGAAACTTATATCTAACCTGGAGTTTATCGTCGCAATCAAAATTATACCTATCAAACGCATTTCGCGTTATGCTCGCGCGCGTCGCACTTATTATCTAACTTAATATACTATCCGCTCTTATATCTAAGACTATGTACATTTGTGCGCTGGGACGTGGGATCACACGATGTTTTTTACGCGCTGGGGTTATTTGGAGGGCGTGGGACGGCGTCCTCTTCTTTTCGACGCTGGCCTTCCTTCGTCGACCCGCTGCCTCCATCAGACTCGTGCGCTGCGCTCTTGGCTCTCTCGTGCCGGACCTTGAGCTTTGGCGCCTGGTCGGCCGCTATTCGTGGTTGTCCCGCGCTTGATGATGTTCCGGGTGTAGCCGCCGCTGCCTCGGACGGTGGACCTGAAACATGCGGTTTCATCCTCCCCGTCAGGTCCGGGGAGGGTGTCATACCCGAGCCGGAGCTCTTCTTCCGCTTGGGCTCCGTCCGAGCCCGCAAGGCTGCTCTCTCCAGGGTGCGCCGCTTCCTAGTGTCCTCGTTCATCTCTTCGACGATCTTTCGGTTCTTCACCCTGGCGTTCTTGGCCGCTTGTCGCATGCGCGGCACCTTCATTAACGCCTCGTCGCGCTCGCCTCGTACCATATCGCCCATGGGTGTTATTGGCGTGGTCTTCTTCACAGTTAATTTTTTCGCGTATTTCACTCGCGTGACGTTCGCTCGCAATTGTGACTCGAATGGCGTTTTCCGCTCGACTCGCGATCTTCTTCCGCCGGCAGGTTTACCACTCGCTCTTCGCCTTTTCCCCTCGCTACTCTCGCCTGGCCGACTCGCAACGCGCGGTGCGCCCTGATTGGCTGAGCGCGTCCTCGCATGCGATTGGCTCTCCGTCGCTCTTCTCTCTCTCAGCTTCGCGCCCTTATGCACATTTTGAATTTCAGGACTCGTCTCGCTGCTTCCCTTATCTCTCGTAAATAAAAATTTCACTCTTCTTGTCTCGCGCGGTTTTGCGCGAATGTATCTTTTCGGTGTTTCTCTAACTCGTAGCGGAATCTCAAGCATATTTATGCTCGCTTCTGCTAATTGGCCGTCTTCCTCACGGTTTTTTCTCATCCGTCGCTCGTCATGGATTACCGCAGGTTTGCCTTTAATTTTACTGCATTCGCTTGCATTGTTCTCCCTTCGATCCGTCATACATAGCCGCTCATCGCTCGTTGTCATTTCTAACATTCTTATGTTATTTTCAGGTGTCGTCACCATCGGTGTATCTTCGTCATCGGTAAGTATCAGCTCTTCCGTCTTTATCTCAACTAACTCTCGCTTCTCCTTTTTCAGGTATCCGTATGATTCGTCGTTGGAAACCTCGTTGTCGTCATCTCCTGACGTAATTTTCATCATGTTCAACCATCGGAAATCGCTGCTACTACTTCGGATACTTATTACATCACTCTCTCTGTTGCTATCGCTCAAATTAATCCTTTCATGATCGTTCTGTTCTCGGTCTACTGGTGTTTCGCTCCCCTCTGACTCCCCGTCATTCGGGCTATCTTCGGTGGATCGATTCTCATTTCCAGCTTCTCGGAAGATTCTCTCCTCCTCTAGTCTCCATGGATCATCACCATCGTTCATATCCTCTCCGTCCATGTTTTCATTCTCGGATAATGACTGTGATGCTTCGTCTGGCCGATCTTCTCTCTCCCCGTCATCGTTCACAGGGTGATCGGTTATCTCTTCCTCGTCGATGTACTCCCCGTCATCGCTGGACTCCTCGGGTTGGGACTCTTCTCGGAGCTGCGCGTCGCGATGCGGTTTTAAATTTCGCGCATTCGCCGCACATACTACCTGTCCGTCCATCTTCTCAATTAGGTAAGCGTTGGGCTTGATGATGTTCCTAATGCGATAAGGACCTTCGTATACCGGGTACAATTTTCCGATTCGCTCTTTGCTCGCGTCGGATAATCGGTGTTGCTTGACCCAGACTATTTGTCCCTCGCGATACTCTGCCGTGCCATGTTTATCGGCTTGTATCTTTCTCTTTCTCGCTGCTCGTTCAAGTCGTTGTTTGGCCTCTTCTATCTTTTGTTCCCATGTTACGCTATTATTTTCCAACGGTATCAGCGCTGGATTTTTGGTTGATAAATGTCCGTTTTCGCCATCGTGAAGCTCGCTCGGCGTGTATCCGGTCGATGAGTGAGTCGTTCGGTTTAACACTCTTTCCGCCCGGTGCACAATTCTGCTCCACGCTTGGTGTCTATGGCTACTATATGCGCGCATTATCCTACCTAATTCGCGCATTACTCTCTCTACGGGATTAGATTGCGGATTGTAAGGCGTAGTTTAACGTATTTCAAACCCTTTGTTATACGCAAATCTTTCCCATCGTCGGGTTAAGAATTGACCCGCGTTATCCGTCAAAATCGTTTTTGGTATTCCTATTTCTGCGAAAAATTCGCTCTCTAATTTGTCTATGATCGTATCTAGACTCTGATCTGGTATCGGATAAAGTTTAACATACTTGGAGAATTGGTCCATGATAACCAATACATACCTAAATCCTTGCTGTGTTCGTGGTAACGGTCCGAACAAATCTAGTGATAACGTATCTCCCGGTGCGTCGGGAAGCTGATAATACTGCGTCCCCACCACCGCTCTCGTATAGAATTTTGTCGCTTGACACGTTCCGCATGATGCTACTACATCTCGCGCTATTCTCGCAAAATTAAATTCGTGAAAATATCTCTTCATAAAGTCTATGACTTTGTCGGTGCCAAAGTGTATCAATAGTTCGTGTGCTAACTTTGTTATACGCCATGTAACTTTCCTAGGTAATACGATTCTGTCTCCATCAGGATATCGAATTCGCAAAATTCCCTCTCTCTCATAGATCTCATTAGGATTATTGATTGCCGCTTGTTGCAATCTCTCGTCTGTCTGTTGCGCGATTTTGATAATTTTAATCCAGTTTGTCGTATTCGCGCCTTGATATGCATTTTCTATCAACGCAATCTGTTTCTCATCAGGTGATATTAGTTTCTGTCGGGAAAGTGTGTCTGCAATATTGTTCTCTTTTCCCGGTAAATGATGTATTTCTAATTCGAATTCTTGTAGAAACGCGAACCATCTCGCGATTCTGCCATTGTTCTGTACGCATGTGCTTAAAAATTTCAAAGCTTGGTGATCAGTGTAAACACGTATATGACGCCCTAACAGTAGCGTATGCCATTTTCTTAGCGCCCATACAAGCGCTAGGCATTCTAACTCTGTTATCGTATAGTTCAACTCTGCGCCTTTTAAACTCCTGCTCGCATATGCTACAGTCTCTTTCTCCTCTGATCCTTCTCTATACTGATACAATCTAGCTCCTAATCCAGTTCTAGCTGCATCAACAAAGATTCCGAATTTATATCCCTTTCTTGTTAAATATAAGTCTGGTGCTTCTTGAAACGCTGTCTTTATCTCATTAAACGCACTTTGATGCTCGTTGGTCCAGATGAATTTCTGGCCTTTTTTAATAAGCCTTCCAGTGGTCTTGTTAATTTAGCTAAATTCTTAATAAATCGTCTATTCCAGTTAACTAATCCTAGGAATGACTGAACATCCTTCTTTCTACGTGGTTTCTCAAAACTTGCTACCGTGGCTCTTGTCTCTTCATTAATTTCTGCTTTTATCTCACTAAATGTATGTCCTAAGAATTTAATTTCTTCTCTTAAGAATTCGCATTTGTCTCTATTTAACTTGAAACCTACTGCTTCTAATTTTGTAAGGACTAAGTCTATGTGATATATATGTTCTTCTAACGTCTCTGATGAAATCAAGACATCATCTAGGTATATTGTTGTAAAGTCATTGACTCCTAGAGCATTGTCCATCGCTCTTGTGAATGATGCTCCTGCTGTCTTCAAGCCAAATGGCATACGTTTGAAAACGTATGTCTGTCCATCAAATAAGAATCCAGTGAACTGTTGTGAATTCACTTCTAACGGTATCTGCCAAAATGCATTAGTTATATCCAATGTTGAAAAGTACCTTTTCGTGCCTACTCGTCTGAATACTTCTTCTATTGTTGGAGGTTGTGCATGGTCATTCGTCATGTGTTTGTTCAATTCTCGAGCGTCGAGACACAAACGAATATCTCCATTTTTCTTGATCACCACGACCAACGGATTGACATATTGAGTGGCTCTCTTAGAAATTATACCTTTCTTCTCTAACTCCTTTATATAATCTCTCACTCTATCCATGTGAATCTCTGGAATCGGGTAAGTCTTCTTCTTAAACGGCTTGTTTAAATTCATCTCAATTTTATGTTGATAATGAGTAACTTTGCCTATCTTACCATCAAACATTTTCTCATGTTTGTCTAAGATTTCTCGTAACTTAATTTCTGCCTCATCTTTTCTTATTATATGAATCGCAATTTCTGGATCCATCGCTTTTCGAAATTTTATGTCTATTTCCTCGTCACATGCTAACTGCATTCTATATTTGACAAAAAAATCTATCCCTAGTACTACGTCATATGCTAAGTTTTCAACTATAAAAAATTCATGTGAATATTTATCTTCCTTGTATTTAAATATTAATCTCGCTTTACTTGCAACTGTTGATCCTTTCTCCGCGAAAGCTCCTCTCAATCTGAATCTTTTAATAGGTAATACTTCCATTGGAACCTTATTTTCTTTCAATTGTTTCTGAAAGTTTCTCGTAATCGCCGTTATCTGTGCACCTGTGTCAATTAACGCTTTAGTAGTGCACACTCCAAACTTCATCTCAATCATAGGCACCTCTGCCTCTTTTAGATTCATCGATTGGGCTCCCTTCATATCTTGGTCAAGATCCTGTATTATCTCCTTTGTTCGTAAAATGTTAATCGGATTTTCGTCTTCTGATTTCTTCATCGTTTTCGTCAATGCACAGCAATTCTTCTCCGTCTCATCCGACGTTGTACTTACTGCGCCTTCGTTAACTTTCTCTTCATTCTTCGCCGTGATTGCCGCGACTTTCCTTCCGCGGTCCTCTGGCTTATCTTGTTTCTTATATCTGTATTCATTTTTGTCATATTCACGTTTCTTCCAATCATCTCGTTCTCGAGTGTATCTGGTAACTTTAGCCTTGCCGTATGCGTCATCGCTATCAGGCATCTCCACAATATCTACTCCATCTTTACGCTTAGCCTTAGGCGACTCCGTTTTTCGCCATCTTTTAGACTTGTTGAAGGACGAGTAATTCGCCCTGTCTTTCCTGACGAAATTATTGTAACGATTGTCACTGTACTTGGCATTTACGTTATATCGATTATTATTTCTATCTTCTTTATTCTGACTGACGTTCTGACGACTTTGTGGCTTCTCATGCGATCTTCGCGCATCTGAGCGCAATTTTCGCGTCTCTCTTTCATTCTCTATAGTATCTAACATTGTAATCATATCATTAACATTTTTAACTACTGATGGCCTTAATTCACGGGCTACATCTGAGTCAAAATGTTCCCTAATTGTCTGAACGATTTCTTCGTCCAACATAGGTGGAATTAGCGTCTTAGCTTGTCGTGCTAAATTCAACGCGTAATCTGTCATTGAACTTTCTCCCGGTTTAAATTTACCGAAATATATTCTCTGTCTGAATCTCATTTGTGCTTGGCAACTCCAAAAATGTTGTTTAAATAAATTTTTCATATCGTCTATATTATCTGCTATCTGGAGCTCGAGCCATTGACTAGCCGCTCCTTTCATACATCTACCAAAGTAAAATAATTGCTCGTCTTCGGTGACGCCTTCATACCTTGCTAATTTCTCAAATTTTTCTATAAATCTAATTGGATTTTGTTTATCGGTTTTACCGCAATATGTAATTTCATCAAATGGGTTCTTGATCCATCTTCCTCGTGGAAGTCTTGCTTGCATCGGAACTATTTGTAACGCTGTCTCTGTCGCTCTCTCGCCGCTGTACGGTCGTTCGTCTATGTTTCGCACGTCGAAGCTATTCGCCGGTAAACCGCGATCCGCATTCTTTGACGCGACGGATTCGCGACGCTCTCGTACTTCTTTCCTCAGCAACTCCAATTCGTTTGATAACAATTGAATATGTTCTAACATTTGTTTTCTCTCTTCGTCGAACGCGTCATCTCTTTCGCGCTCGCGACTTAAATTTATGGCATGGAAGTTTCCTTGATTACCGACATCTAATAAATTTTCATCTTGCGTTCCTCTTGGTAACGCAGATGCGTTTTCATCTTCCCCTCGGACATCTGTACGCGACGCGCTTTGCGATCGCGTGTGTGTCGCTATCGGGCTTCTTCCCACGGTCGCCATTCCACCGACTCGTGGTACACTGTTTCCTCTAACTCGGCTACCTCTTTTAGCAGGCATTCGCCTCTTTGGATAACCAGATATCTTCTATCGATTATAAATTGTCTATCTTTACGCAATTCTAATGTGACTATTCTCTACTCTCAAATTTAAATTTTATTCGCAACAACAAAAAAAAATTTTATAGAGCGTTCACACGTCTAATTACGCGATTTTATGTATCCTATCTTTTATTTCGGATTCGCGCCTTCTAATTACGCACGTTTTTCGGTAACGTCTCTATAAACTTCTATTTCTATACGCTTTCCGTCACTATTGCTAATTTTCTATTTTTGCCGTTTGCAGGTTTCTCGAAACGTGAGAACGTGACAGGTGTTAAATTTTCTTTTATTTTATTCCTTAAAACTACGTTACGCAGGCATACGATTATGCTATACACGTCCTGTCACGGTCGCCAGAAATGAGAAAGTACATGAACTGGAAGAACGTGACAGACGCTTTATACTTGATATTCTAATTTGCTTTACATAGGCGTACGATTATGCTGTTACACATCCTGTCACGGTCGCCAGAAATGAGAATGAATGGTAGAACGTGACAGACGCTTTATGTTCTATATTTTGTTCCGCTCGGCGTAGGCATACAGTGCACATCCTGTCACGGTCGCCAGAAATGAGAGAACGTGACAGACGGTTACTTTTACTTTTATACTACGATACTCTACTCCACGTAAGCGCACAGTGCACATCCTGTCACGGTCGCCAGAAATGAGATTCGCTGTCGTTTCTGGAAATCGCGCGCTACGTCGGTAGTTAAACAGAGCTAACTTTTTTATACTGATTTCACACGTGAAAACCAGAGCGAATTGGCCACCGCACTGACCGTGTTGGTTTTCTCGATGACCTGCAGATTCTCGTGCGTGTTCGTACACCTACGCTTCGCGTTTTACCGTATCTATAAAGCTTTTACCGTATCTATAGGGCTGTGACCGAACGTTCGACCTGACCCTGCACTACCCTTGGGTAAGGTGACTACCTATTTCTCGCTATGTGTTATTTTAGGTACCCTAACCAGGCGGAAAGTAATTTTCTCACGACTCACTGTCTCTAGGTTCGTTTTATCAACGGTCGCCACTCGGTTTAACCGTGTCTACCGAGAAGGTAAGTATAATGTCCACAGACCTTTCGTAGATTGATTTTGAATTAATTCTGCTTTTCTCTGTTTCAGGTACCCCTCGGATGCCGGATGGACCCCGCTGCCCACTGGATCGCCGCCGTCGCCGGATCGCCGTCGCCTCAGGAACGCCGTCGTCGTTGGATCGCCGGATTGTCGCTGGACAGGGATTTCAACGGACCCCGCGCCAACCGATTCAATTTTCAGGGAAGTATTTCACAGGAAAATAACTTTATATTCACAGACACTTTGCTCTGCTATTATCGCTGAATTTATTTCTATTTCAGATTACACTCAATATGGATACGCGTTAGCGCTCACAAAATGGCCGTCCGTTGCCACGTAGGCTGACCGGATATTCGCGCCGGCTATTAGTCGTACGCTGGAATGTTACTATTTATCAATGCGATTATAACTCGTGGTTCGTCGCAATTCGCTAACGCAAATTAATGTTCGCGCACGTCGATATTCGCTTAAAATTGTCGCGCGTAATTATCGATCGCCGCACTACTCCGATTTCACACACGCGTGAATCGTCGTTAATTACTGTTCTCAAAATGTTCAAATAAAGATGTTAATTATTATTCTCAAATGTTCAATAAAGATGTTAATTATTATTACAACTCGCTTATCTCGATTCGCGGTTGTACTTTCGTTAGCGATATCACGCCTCGCTCGCGGGTTATTTCCGGTTTTAGTCAGAGAGACTCTAGCACGTCCGCACGCTAGGACTCTCCCGGATCAAAGACCATGAGACCTGCTCCGTTCTCGCCGTCGGAGCTCGCCGCGTCTGCGCGTTGGTATCCCCTACTCCGGAACCCTCGCATTCCATTGTCCGTTTCGCGTAAACATGTTTTCGACGTTCTCGCATTCCGATGTTCGCTTCGCGAAAACATGTTTGTCGGAGCGCTCGCATTCCGATGTTCGTTTACAAAAAATTGTTTTTCCGTAGAGACCTTCAACTGCCTATTTCCGCGTTTCAAAAGTCTCTACTTACAGACTCTGAAATATTCGTTATTTCTCGTCGTTCGCTTTTCGACGATAATATTCGCTTCGCGAATGCTGTCGCCTTCCACGTTTCCATTTACAGGTGTTCGAGTAATTATTCTGTCTTGCCGTCGCTAATTTCACTCGTTGATTAGCGCGCGCATGAATCTTGCGAACCGCCGTACGAATCTACTCGCTTTTGTTCTATAGCGCTATTCGGGTGCTCCTGCACGCTCCTAAAGTGCGTCTCGTAATTAATTAATTTGTCGCACCTATCTTTGTACGCGTCGCATGGATCGCACTTTTGATCACATTCGCACGCTTGTTTTGCTCGCCCGAGCACGCCGCGTATGCCCCTGCACGCCTGTGACCCTCGCGCACGGAGTTAGCTGCGCGCCGCTATAGTAGGAACTTACTAGCTTTCGTTACGTTGATCGGACTTTTGCCGATCTTCCGAATGCAACAATGGCGGTCTATATGCCCTTTGACCAGCGTGCATGTAACTCCTTACGCGTTGCTATTTCGATTTCGCGTTCGATACGGAAGTGTCGTCGGGTCACCCCTGAGTATTCTGGGTGCCTCGGTTTCGCGGTGATAGGCCGCGCACCTAATTTTGCTCGCGTCCGTCCGATCGCGTCGGGACCCTATCGGGGATGTTATTTGGGCCCCAATTAGCTCATCCGTCATGCCGACATTCGTCTCTTTCCGTCGCGCCGTGAGTTGGCTGCGCGCACTTCCGGTCGATCGGATCTCTTTATATATATGTTCCGGGCACGTCATGTAGCTTGCCCGACTCGAAACTCAATCGATTTTCCGTCCGCGTTGTGACACCGTTGCGCGTCATCGACTCTACTTCGCGACTGTATGTACCGCACGTTTCAAAGTGCGCCTGATTAAGTACTCTGCGTTATCAATCTGTCGATTATGTATTTTGAATGATTTTATTCAATTTATTCATTACGTATCTCTCTTGTAATTCGCGTACGGAAACGAGGAAGGTTGGGGATCAGTTATCTATACATGTATATGTTCTCCAAAAAATAAACGTCATTTATTGTTTCGCAGGTCCTCGCGTGTGTTCGCGTATCTATGTAGTACGCGTCACCGTGGCTTATTTAGACTGTAACCGAACCGACTGTCGGCCACGTCACTCTCTACCCTTCTTCTTTCTGTTTTAGCTAACCTGACCAGACGGAAGGGGATTTTGCCACGACTCACTCTTATATCTATGACTGTTTTATCGGTCGCCACTCGGTTTTACCGTGTACCCACCGAGAAGGTTAGAAAAATCGACCAACCTTTAAGGTTTCCTTCTTTATCGATTCTTCTTCTGTTTCAGGTTCCTCCGGATGCCGGATCAGCTCCGCTGCCCTCTGGATCGTCGCCGCCGTTGGATCTTCGGGACGCCGCTGGACAGGATGGTGGCTCACCGCCACTTCGATTTGTAATCAACGGTTTGTCAATGAATTACTCGCGTTTGCAATAGTTTAGTTTTCGAGATAATGAACTGTCTTTATTTATTCGAATAACTCATTTATTTCTCAGTGAAGAAGATCTACTAGATGGCCGTCGTTGCCGCGGCTGCCTATCGATCGCCTTCGTTATTCGTAGCACGCCTGTGCAATTTCGTGTTAATTTGATCAGACTTACGCGGTTGTTCGCGAATGTCGCCCGGTCTGTTCTTTTATCGCGCTCGGTACGATCGTAGAACGGCGTTCGCGTTTCTCCGCACTTTGTTCGAGTACTACTATTACGAGGTTCTCGAGGATGTTAATAAATGTTGTTTAATCGTATATCAATGTACTTTTATTTATTTGATACAAAGTCGCGTTACACTCAAGCTCGCCGATCGCGATTGGTTATTCGAGATGTTCGCACTGACTTTACTATCACTCGGATTTCGCCCCGTTCGCGGGTTCAATGCCCTGACTCTACTGCCTATCTGTTGCGTCCGCACTCTCTGGCTGCTCATGGGCGAAAGACCTCGAGTCGCCCGGCGGGCGGCCATATATAGGGAAACTCACGCCTGCGCATTGGCGTTCCTCTTGTGCGCACTTGCGACGTGGCTTCTTTGTTCTCGTTCGTCGGTCATGCGCAAACATCGTGACATAGAAGGTTCTCGAACGTTTTTTTTCTACTTGTTATTCCGTTTCAACTACGCAGTACATTTTTTCAATCATAATAATTCTAACTTACGACGCAGTATATTTTTTCAATCATAATAATTCTAACATATACTTCCGCGTTCCAGAATTTTTCATTTACAGTTTTGTCACGTATCGATATTTAATAACAAGGAGCAATTTCTATTATCCATCTTTCAGTAACAATCTTATTAATAAACAATTTATCCTTCTACGGGAACAAATGTTCGGACGCCGACGTCGATGTCGCTCCGTATCATATCCTGACCCCCTAATGGCGGTTTTTGCGTTTGTTCCTGTAGAGGATGTCCGGGTGGCTACTTTCGTGCGCAGTTACCCAGTGACGGCGGGACCGATGTCGCTGTTCCTTGGGGAACCCATCCGCGTCATTAAACCTGATTGTCCTCGTAGAAGACGTCTGCGTTGCCAACTTCTTGCGCGTTGATGTTAGAACGACGGGAAGATTATGGTGATGTTTCCCAAGTCTCCCGAAGCCCGGAAAACTCGGTAGTCCTCGTAGAAGACGTCTGCGTCGCCAACTTCGTGCGCGTTGAGGTTAGAACGACGGGAAGGTTATGGTGATGATTCCCAGGACCTAGTATCCTCGTATCCACGAAGAATTCTCGTGGCGGACCTTTGCGCTCCGAACTCCGTGCGCGTTGCACCTACAACGGCGGGACTTGCTCGGCCGTGTGTCCCAGGTCCCGCTTAGTCCCCTGGAGCGGGTTGTCCCTGTGGAAGTCGCGGTAGTCGAAAACTACGTGCGCGTAGTGCCAGTCCGTTGTACCAGGTACTCCGGATGTGCATGGCATGCTTTTCGGTTTTTGTGCATGCATTATTATTAATTATCGCGCGCTCATGTGATGGGAAAATCACTGAGCCTTATTTCGGATAATCTAACCTCAAAGGTTTTATTTTTTCGACATACATCCTTTAGATAATGTCCTGAACGTCAATTGCCTTACGCGCGCGGAAACTAAAACTAAATTAACCTCAAAAGGTTGCGCACGCAATAACCTTAAATAATAATTGTTCTGTGTATAACCTATAATATCATTGGCTTGTGTTTGTAAACGAAATTAAACTATAACCTCAACGGACTTACCAAAACATAACCTACGAAATATCTCGTAACTTAACCTTAACATATGGTTACGCGTGAAAACAAAATGCCTTAACCTATATGGAACACGCACATAACCTAATCTTAATCCTAACCTTAAATGCTACGTGTACTTTGCAGCCGGAGGCTGCAACGGTGACGCGTCCAGCGGAGACGGTGACGAAGGCTGCGGCAGACGGGACTGACCGGACCGACGGCGAGGTGTCACAGCCGACGGGACCGAGGATCGTGGGCGACGAGATGCTCGACGTACCGAAGTACGTCGTCAGGAGCCAGGAGTGAGCCCAGATATCCCCGATTGCCACTGCCATGCCCTACAATGCGCGCATTGATGCGAGTCCCGTTCAAATATATTTATATAGATATACAAATAGTCATACTTGGTTTTCTTTTTCTTTTTATTTGGACCGCATCGAGTACCTGAGATAAGGATACGCTGAACTAAATCGATTTGCTTTGATACAATAGTTTCGTAAGCGTATTCAAGGTTCCTTTGTTCGTTTGAGGCGCGAAGGGCTGATTAGCCGATATATTTATCGTTTTTTTTTTGTGTTTTCGTAAGAACTTCTTGTGAGTACCTGAGAGTACACGCGACACACGCGTTTCTATACACACATATATATATATATAGATATCTGTAGACGTAGGATCGACTGAGCGACCAACGAGATCGCCACATATTAAACATAAGTTAGGATTAAGATTTTGTTTGCGCATTCTGCGAACACGCCATGCGAGGCGTGTAATGATTTTGCCCACAATGAAGCAATAAAACTTTGTTAGTTTATATTTTGTTCGGTTCATAAGCAATGTCTATTTTCCTTTTGGTTTTCCCAATGATCAGGTAAAGGAGGGAAAAACCCGTGATTCAGCGTTAAGCATATGACAGATTACGTCGTGCACGAGAATCAAACCGAGAGAGAGATTTTGCGTGAATTAACGACGCGATACGATTGTCGAAGACCGAGATACGCCGGTGAGACTGAGTTTCGCGGTTAACGAATTTCGCGTTACGAAATCCGAGCACGAGCGTCTTGCGCGATGAATGAGTCATAGATTCATGTTGGTCGATCTACCGCGAGTACGGAAACCACAATTTTAGCCAAGTTCACCGGACATGCACCGAAAATGCTGCATAAGCTCCATGAGGTAAATTTAGTCGTTATGGGTGAACTCGTGGTGGACCGATTAGTCGAGGTAACCGGGTCGGGTCTGCATCCGATGGGCGAGCAACGAAATTGTTGCTACGAGCGGGATAACCAGACCTGACCGACACGGGCGTGTTTGTGCGACACCCATTAGCCTGGATACCAGGGTCAGGTCGGGATTCCATAGGCGTGTCGCGAAATTGTTGCACGAGCGACGTAATCGGACCTGACCGATACGGGCGTGTTCAGGGGACGCCGGATAGTGTGAATATTGAAGGTCAGGTCGTGATTCGATGAATGAGCATCAAGATTGTTGTACGGGCCGTTTAGCCAAACCTGATCGCCATAGGTGCACTTCAGGGGGGCTAACTAGAGTAGATATCAAGGTGCCGACCGATTCCGACCGGCGAGCAACGAAATTGCTGCACGGACCTCATGCGGCAAAATCAAAGTGACAGATGGGTTTGTTAGGCCCTAATTAGCGCATATATCAAGATCCCACTCGAGTCCGATCGGCGAGCACCGAGATCGCTGCTCGAGCCTCATGCGCGTAAATCAGTGACATAGGGGCGTTTAGTAGATGCTAAACAACGCGAACATCAAAGTCCCGCGTTGATTCAACGATCATGCAGCGATATTCATGTACGCGAAATCTTGCTGTGAAAAAAGGGTTGTATTCATTAATGTAAGCTCATAGCCACCGAACATGCGAGATGCGGTAGGCCGTGAGCAAGCGAAACAACATGTCTCAGTGTGAAAGTCGAATTATCCTGAAAAAACATAAATAGCCGAGCGACGCGATAGATGGAATATTCTCGAAGCGTATCGGCGAGACGAATTCGGCAAACGTAGAACATACTGGAAAATTCCGTGACGTCAGACTTGTTTGTCTCCTGCGTAGCTGCGAACATACGACGATCACGTGGCCACTCTTGAATAACAAGAGTGGGGGTAACCGCTCAGGAGGGGAGGTGCCCAGGAGAGCGCGACGGCTCTAGGCAGTCCGCCGGGAGACCTCGAAACATTAACACGTTTCCTATTCTTAGCAAGCGATTTCGAAGTTCTCGTTACAACCGACGTGGCCCGCGTACGGAGCGAAATCCGCGGGAGGGTTCGCGAATATAAAGTGATATATCACGATCCTCAAAGTTTATGCAGTCTTGTATGCATAATAAAGAGGGTAGTCCGCCGGGAGAGCTCGTAGAGATAACACGTTTCGACACGTATACGAAGTTCTTTATATACAACCGGGGAGACCCGCGTACGGAGCGATATCCGCGAGTTCGCGAATAAGATGTACTTTTCGCGATACTTGACTTTGTGCGCGATTCATGCATAAAGACGGGCAGTCCTGTCGGGAGATCTCGAAATGTTAACACGCGTCCTATTCTTAGCGAGCGATTTCGAAGTTCTCGATACGACCGACGTGGCCCGCGTACGGAGCGATATCCGGAAATTAATACCGTGTTACGCGATAATACAGCGCGATCGACAATTGTGACGGAAGCTCGAATTTCGATTACCGGTTACAACACCAAGGACAATCCGTCGGGAGAATTGTGCGAACATTCTCGATACAACCGTGGATACCCGAGTGCGCATCGAATATCGAACGACAAGCAATTTTACCGATCTAACGCGCTACACGCGAATCACGATAAACGATCCCAATGTAACTCAGAGCGAGTGAAACGAGACATTGTGAATCGAACTGTAAAGACAATTTATTCGATATTACTGAATAAATATTTTGCTATAAACATAAAAGGATACATTGTGTCAGAAGTTATTCGACGTTATCCTGTGACCTTTCCTGAGTCACCTTCCAACCGGGGAATTCTTCGAAAATCGTTGATCCTGCGGTAATCAAGTGCGAGTCAATGCACTTTGCTTGCGATACAAGCGAATAAGATACGATACTTACCTGAAATTCTGCGACGATCCTGTGGGTCAATCCGAGGCGGCGAGCGAGGTCCTAGCATCGTTGGTAGAAGCGGCTTCCACGTAGAAGATCCAGCGACGACGAGCAGCGGCAGCAGCAGCAGCAGCAGTCCGGAACACCTGAAACAGAGAAAAGAGGGAATCAGTCGACGGATACGGTTAGTAGTATTCTTACCTTTCTCGATTTAACGGGTAAAATCGAGTGGCGACCGTGTTTTCACGAATCTTGGATATTTCGGTAGTTTGACGAATGAGTCGTATATAGCGTGACCTTACGTGTCCGGTTACAGTGAAATAGCCTGCGTTAACCCAATAATTTGCTCTCAAGTTCACAACGTCGAGTCAAGAACCTGCAAACCGTCTAAACAACGCTTAGCGGTCAGCGAGGCGGAAAATTATACAGGTTGCTAACCAGAATTACCCGTTACGCTAAGTAATTTGTGTAATTTCTGGCGACCGTGACAGGACTCGAGTAATCTCGTCCGTGTATGGAAATAAAAATTGCCTGTCACGATTCGCACATTAATTCGGAGAATTTCTGGCGACCGTGACGGGACTCGAAAAGTTCTCGTCCGTGAGTTTAAATAAAACTGGTCGCGTGTAAAAGTAGAGTGTGACCGTAAACTATGGTGGATTTTGTTCGCGACAAGTCGTGTGTGACAAAGGTAAAAGACTAACGGGCAAACGTCGCGAGAACGCGCGTGTGAGTGTCGCGAGAAAAAAATTGAAAATTTTTTCATTACAATCGCGTCACCAGTTACGCGCGGACGTGAGCATACGTTGTCTGTTGAGAGTGAGTTAAACGCAATTAGGCAAGATAGGGCCGAAACGAGGTACGCGCGGTAGAAAGCACTGCACACCGAGAGCCGACAGAATGGCTAACGTGCAGCACACTCCCGTTCTTCATATCGCCAATAGAACCAGATCGCGACACGCTTCTGGAGGCGCGGAGACGGAACGCGATAATGCGACATTAGCCGATAGCAATCGAGATGAAAATTTATTACTCGTTGCGGACGATACGACCGCGCCGGTTAATCTAAGTCGCGAACGCGAGAATGTCGATAATCATGCGACGGAAAACGAAGCGCTACTATATCAGCAGATCCAAGAGTTGACGCAACAATTGGAGACGCTGAGGGCACAAATGCAACACCAGAGACGCGAATCTATCAATACCCAGAACACCGAATCCGATCGACCATCGATACGCGATAGGCAAAAAATCGATCCGAATGCGTGTGAGGTAGAGAGAGCGCCGGAAAATGTGTTAGATTTAGTCCCGATGCGCGTAAGGCTACCCAGAGGGGGGTGGTTAAAAAATCCCTTTGACGAGCTCAATTTTCGCGGTAAGACCGATAGCCAGAATCCTATAAGATTTTTGGAGAAATTCGAAAAACTTGCTAGATACGAGTCAGTCCCCGTGGACGAACAGCTGTGCTACTTTGGTAGATGCATGAGGGGCGCAGCGGCTCAATGGTTCGAGTTACAGTACGCGGAAACGATAGAGCAAATGAAAGGTCTGTTTCGACAGCACTTTTGGGGCACTCAAGCCCAGATGCGATTTAGACAGATGATCTATTTCGGAAAGTACAAGTCTGGAGAAATGTCCATGACGGAATACGCGCTGAATTTGGCTCGTCAAGCGAAAACGTTAGTACCACCCATGTCCGACGAGGAAGTTATACAAACCGTGCGAGAGCATTTCGATGCCGATGTAACGCGGGAACTTCGACCGTCGGTGGTCAGAAACGTGTGCGAGTTCATTCAGATGCTAGACACTCTCGAGAACGAGAGAGAAACGCGAAGATTGCGCGCGGATGCGCGTAGATCGACCGATAGGCGTGAAAATCGTCGAGATATTCGTCTGGATAGCGGTAAAGACGGAGCGCAAAATCGTTCGAGCGCGAACGCGCGAACCGATGTCCGTGACCAAAAATTTCCAAGACGCGATGCGACGAGAAATTCGCCGTTTAAGAAATCGTCGACATGGAAAAGATCGGAATCACCCGACGCGACGCGCAAGAGCAAAGATAAATCTCCGATCGTGGAATTGCCGGAAACCAGCGACGAAGACGTAAAGCCTAAGGAAACTCGTTATTCGCGAGATCGTACGGGGAAACCGGACTGGAAGTCCGGGAGCAAAAATTTCTCGTCGAATCGTGAAAAGTACGCGAATAAAGACCGCGGACGTAAAGTTGCGGCTATAACGGCAGGCGATGCCGACGACGATGATTGTAGGATCGAGAGCGATCGTGAGAGCGTTCGATCACGAAAAAGCGTGAAGGAATGCAACGCGATTACGCGCGAGCGCGAAACAAGCGCGAGAGCGACTAGTATTGATCCGTTGAACATAATACGCACCCGTGAAATCATATCCGAGCTAGACGAGGAGATGATCGCGGAACAGAGTCAGAAAGCCGTGCTAGATGAATTGCCCATGATTGAGATGAGATTCAATAGGATCAAGGTCAAGGCCTTAATCGACACGGGTTCACAGATAACGGCGATAACAAAAACGTGTTTCGACAATTTGCGAGAAACGGGCGTGTATGTCGATGTTCAACCGATTAAGAAATTCGCATTGAAGGGAGCGTTCTCAGAGCGGGGAACAACCGTAGCGTCGAAGGCGCGAATTATGTTCAAATATCGCGATAAGCGATATACGCATGAATTTTATGTAGTCGAGAGATTGGCATTCGAGATAGTGCTTGGCATAGATTTTCAGATGCGCTACAGCAT
Organism: Harpagoxenus sublaevis; assembly: GCA_030770355.1. Classification (NCBI taxonomy): domain Eukaryota; kingdom Metazoa; phylum Arthropoda; class Insecta; order Hymenoptera; family Formicidae; genus Harpagoxenus; species Harpagoxenus sublaevis. The sequence goes on along the minus strand of JASTWR010000498.1, from coordinate 6,446 downwards.
GTTACTGTCGTGCGATGAAAATATCGATGTAGAATTTAGGAAATCTATACAGACGCACGCGAGCGTAAATCTAATTAGAAGCGAAGACGCGAAAGAGCGACTCGATGAGATCCTCGACGGGCATAATGAATTGTTCGACGGTAAATTAGGTAGAGCGGTGAATTACGAGCATAAAATTGAAATGTCATCGACAAAGCCGTATAAACGTAAGACTTACCCGATACCGGAGAAACACTTGTGTCGAGTGAGGAAATATATCGGAGAATTGGTCGAACAGGGAATCGTTAGGAAACAGGCGACGCAATATGTGAATCCATTGGTGGTGGTCGTGAAAAAAAATGGCGATATACGCTTGTGTCTCGACGCGCGCGAGATTAACAAACACATGCGTAATGACCACGCGCAACCACCGACCATCGAGGACGTATTTAGACGCGTCGGCCGAAAACGATATTTCTCTACTCTCGACATCTCAAACGCATTTTGGCAAATTCCTCTGGAGAAAGACTCGAGACAGTATACGGGCTTTCTTTTCGACGGGCAGACATACGTCTTCCTACGTATGCCCTTCGGGCTGAAAACAGCAGGTGCTTCGTTCACACGCGCGATGGATGACGCGTTGGGCGTGAACGAATTCACCACGATCTATCTGGATGACGTGTTAATCGCATCCGAGACATTAGAGGAGCACCTCTATCATGTAGATTTCGTATTGACAAAACTCGAACAAGCGGGATTCAGATTGAATCGCGAAAAGTGTGAATTCCTGCGTAGCGAGATAAAGTTTTTGGGCCATACGTTTAGCGAGATTAAGGCGGAGATAAATGATGAAACGCGCATATCGATAGCATCCTTCGATAGACCCACCAATAAAAAGCAAGTTCAATCGTTCTTAGGCCTGGTGAATTGGGACAGACGATTCATTAAAAACCTCGCCAGATTGACCAAACCGTTGGAGGGCCTATTGAGGAAGGGCCAAAAATTTGTATGGACGCGCGAACATCAGGAGGCCTTTAATCGGATTAAGCAAGCGTTCCAAGAAGCACCCGAACTCTATTTGATTCAACCGGGATATTCATTCGGTATATATGTAGACGCAGCTAGATCAGGTCTAGGCGCGAGACTCTACCAGTACGATAGAATTCCGTAGAGAATAAGCAGACTGTTGCGTACGCGAGTCGTAGTCTAAAAGGCGCAGAGCTCAATTATACCACTACCGAGCTAGAGTGCTTAGCGCTGATTTTCGCGTTGCGAAAGTGGTATACGTTGTTGATGGGACGCCATGTCAGGGTACATACCGATCACCAGGCGTTAGAATTTCTGAGCACTTGCGTGAACAATAATTGTCGTATAGCTAGATGGTTTAGATTCATGCAAGAGTTCGATCTCGAAGTGATACACCCTACCCGGTAGAGAGAACGCGATAGCGGATACTTTGTCACGAAAGAACGTACACGGCGATCCGACTAGCGAAACTAAGCGAATAGCGCTTATACGTGACCATAGGCAGGGTATCGATACGTCGTCGTGGGTGGAGATCATAAGAGACGCGCAGCGGAACGACGAAGTATTGCAACAGCGAGCGCGGAACGATCCCGGAGATATTTACGCGAGAGATGGAATTTTACGCGTAAGGCGCGATAATAGCGACAGAGTGGCGTTACCGCGCAAAGTGGCGTGGAGAATCGCGAAGGAAGCGCATAAATTGGTGATACACTTTGGAACCGACAAAGTACTCGACTTCCTCAAGAGTTACTTTCACGGCGCGAATTTCGACCGAATTGCGCGCGACGTGGTAGCTTCGTGCGAGACTTGTCAGGCTACCAAGTATTATACACGACCTACGGTGGGTACCGAGTATTACGAATTACCGGACGCACCGGGCGACACGCTATCCATGGATATATTTGGACCATTACCGAGAACCGGGTACGGACTCAGATACGTACTCGTAATAATGGATCAGTTCTCCAAGTTCGTGAAGCTATATCCGATGAAGGATCAAAAGCTCGACACGATAATGGAGATTCTCGATAGCGAATTTTTCGTAGAGATAGGGATACCTAGGGCGATTCTGACCGACAACGGAGGACAATTTGTAACAAAATCGATGGCGAGCGTTTGCGAGAGACAGAGGTTTCGAGCCGCGTAGAACGTCGCCGTACAATCCGCAGTCCAATCCGGTCGAGAGGGTCATGCGCGAGCTAGGCCGTATTATGCGAACATACGCGAGCGACCGCCAGCACGCGTGGCACCGAATCGTGGAACGCGCCGAAAATGTCCTTAACGATACGACTCATTCGTCAACCGGTTTCACGCCGCGAGAATTGAACAGCGGTGAGATCGGCCGATTAACGATAGATCCAAGACTGATTCCTCTCAACGTCGAGGAGATACCTTGGCGTCGAAAGATCGAAGAGGCGAGACAGCGTCTCGAGGAAGCCGCGATAAAACGCAAAAAACAGGCGGATAAGCACGGTGCGGCGCAGTATCGCGTGGGACAGCTTATCTGGGTCAAATTGCACAGAAGATCAGACGCGAGCAGGAGGCTCACGCGAAAGATACATCTGGTGTACGAAGGGACCGTACCGCGTTCAACGGATAATCCGACAAAACGCGTATCTGATCGAAGACCTAGACGGACAGACCATGGGGGTCTTTAACGCGCGACAGCTGAGACCGCATCGCGAACCGCGCTTAAATAACGATGACGATGATGATGGTGATCCACCAGTCGAGAACGACGGGGAGCGGTCCGATGGCGAAGAAGAGGGCAACCCGAGAATCCAGGATGACGGGGAGCTAGCCAGCGAGAAGAGGAGGAGGACGATCCGACAGTCGAGAACGACGGGGAGCCATCCGACGCGGATGACCGAGTGACAATCTCCGACGACGAGGAGGAGATCAGCCAGCCGATCACAATTCTCCGACGACGAGGAGGACGCAGAGGAGGCCATGGCGAGCGTCGAGTCGAACGGAGAGAGCCTGAACGAAGTGATGCACGTATATGTCATCACCAAGGGAGAGATCGACAGAGCCGAACGAGAGACCGACCAGAGCCACGAAAACGCGAGCGAAGGCAAAAAGAATGACGGAGGGGCTCGCGAGGCAGAGAGAACTGCCGAGAACACATCACGCGGGCAAATCAACCGTTCAGCGGACGCGAGCGACGTAGGAGAGTCGGGAAATAACGGCGAGGATCACCCTTCCAGCGGAACGAAAATTCATAAAATTCATGAAATTTCGAGAAAACCGCGAGAAAAGCAACCAGGAATGGATGATATAGCGGAGGGTCATCGCGAAGAAACCGTCCAGATGACCCATGAAATGTATCGGAGTGATGGAGAAATTTTCATACCCAGGGGCACCAGGTACCCCGAATACGGCACTGAATGCGAAAATTTATCTTTGCGAGCAACAATTAGCGTTGCAGATGACAAAACGACCACGTTGACGGAAAGACGAGAAAATTTCGTCCAACGAAGGGCCCCAAGTAGAAGGATACGGTCCTGGCCCTGGGGCCACCTTAAGAGGGGAGCGCATGCGGAAGCATCAGTCGTATCCCGGACGTCGATGAGAGAGCATCGTACGATAACGACCAACGATATCCGGAATACTACGATCACAAAGATGCAGAATCCAAATATGGAAAAGCTTGAATGAGGAAGATAAGGCGAGAATTCGCCGAATGCAAAAATTCCGCGAATACCAGCGTGAGAAGGAGAGAAATTTAGATATCGCTAATCTGCTCGAGAGGCGAGCGCGCGACTTACCGGAAGAGGACGAGATTGGAGAACGCGCGATAGAACAGTTGCGGAAGCAGAATACGGCGATGCTGAAGGCGATTGCCGATTTCGACGCTGCGGGCGGTGACGTCACGAGTCCGCTGATCCAGCAGCCGATCCTCGATTCCACCACCGGCGAGCGGCGAGGCACCGCCGAAGTACTGCTCTCCATACACCCAAATCCGGATTACGAGCTGAGGGATCTCGAACCGATCCGACTCGTTTTAGACATCGCGAGGGGCAAGGTGACCACGGTGGCGATCGCCAACGTCCCATACGACATAGGCGTTGTACGCGAGGATGACCAAGCATCGGTCGCATCGCAGGCGACGGTGCGTAATGACGGACGGCCGAGTACGCCGCGATGCTTACTACCAGTCGCGAACGAGCAGATGACTGCGGCGATCAAGGATCCGATGGGACCAGCTACGTCGACGCCACGGCCAACGGGAAGCGAGATGGTGGCGCCGAATGAGACACCGTTATCGGTGATTTCGTCCGAGGATTGGCGTACACCAAGCGAGCGACCGGCATACCACGCAATGATCCGCGACATACTCGAACGCCAGATGATGGGCCGTCAACGACTCGGGCGACCTTGACGAACTTTTGGAGACCGTCTCGGTTACCACCGAGGCCTCTTGGACCCGAAGGGTCGGGAAGCTGCGCAACGGCACGGAGAGCGAACAACCATCGACCAGCGTGTCCGGACGACGACCCGACCGAGCGAGCGATCGAGGGTGTGGGCCTGGGCAAGAGACGTGCAGCGATAGACTCGGAGCTTGCGAACCGGAAGCTATTCCAAGCCGAGGAGGCGCGATGGCGCGAGAAACGACGCCAGCAGGCCGCGCGAACACGTTCGCGTACCGCGTCCCCGATGTCGAGCTGCTCGCGAACATCGCGTGGCGCTATCCGTGAGCAGACGGGGAGAATGCAGCCGGAGGCTGCAACGGTGACGCGTCCAGCGGAGACGATGACGAAGGCTGCGGCAGACGGGACTGACCGGACCGACGGCGAGGTGTCACAGCCGACGGGACCGAGGATCGTGGGCGACGAGATGCTCGACGTACCGAAGTACGTCGTCAGGAGCCAGGAGTGAGCCCAGATATCCCCGATTGCCACTGCCATGCCCTACAATGCGCGCATTGATGCGAGTCCCGTTCAAATATATTTATATAGATATACGAATAGTCATACTTGGTTTTCTTTTTCCTTTTATATTGGACCGCATCGATTTCCTTGAGATAATGATACGCTGAACTAATCGATTTGCTTTGATACAATAGTTTCGTAAGCGTATTCAAGTTCCTTGTTCGTTTGAGGCGCGAAGGGCTGATTAGCCGATATATTTATCGTTTTTTTTTTTTTGTGTTTTCGTAAGAACTTCTTGTGAGTACCTGAGAGTACACGCGACACACGCGTTTCTATACACACATATATATATATATAGATATCTGTAGACGTAGGATCGACTGAGCGACCAACGAGATCGCCACATATTAAACATAAGTTAGGATTAAGATTTTGTTTGCGCATTCTGCGAACACGCCATGCGAGGCGTGTAATGATTTTGCTCACAATGAAGCAATAAAACTTTGTTAGTTTATATTTTGTTCGGTTCATAAGCAATGTCTATTTCCTTTGGTTTTCCCAATGATCAGGTAAAAGAGGGAAAAACCCGTGATTCAGCGTTAACATATGACAGATTACGTCGTGCACGAGAATCAAACCGAGAGAGAGATTTTGCGTGAATTAACGACGCGATACGATTGTCGAAGACCGAGATACGCCGGTGAGACTGAGTTTCGCGGTTAACGAATTTCGCGTTACGAAATCCGAGCACGAGCGTCTTGCGCTGTGAATGAGTCATAGATTCATGTTGGTCGATCTACCGCGAGTACGGAAACCACAATTTTAGCCAAGTTCACCGGACATGCACCGAAAATGCTGCATAAGCTCCATGAGGTAAATTTATCGTTATGGGTGAACTCGTGGTGGACCGATTAGTCGAGGTAACCGGGTCAGGTCTGCATCCGATGGGCGAGCAACGAAATTGTTGTACGAGCGGGATAACCAGACCTGACCGACACGGGCGTGTTGTGCGACACCCATTAGCCTGGATACCAGGGTCAGGTCGGGATTCCATAGGCGTGTCGCGAAATTGTTGCACGAGCGACGTAATCGGACCTGACCGATACGGGCGTGTTCAGGGGACGCCGGATAGTGTGAATATTAAGGTCAGGTCGTGATTCGATGAATGAGCATCGAAGATTGTTGTACGGGCCGTTTAGCCGAACCTGATCGCACATAGGTGCACTTCAGGGGGGCTAACTAGAGTAGATATCAAGGTACCGACCGATTCCGACCGGCGAGCAACGAAATTGCTGCACGGACCTCATGCGGCAAAATCAAAGTGACAGATGGGTTTGTTAGGCCCTAATTAGCGCATATATCAAGATCCCACTCGAATCCGATCGGCGAGCACCGAGATCGCTGCTCGAGCCTCATGCGCGTAAATCAGTGACATAGGGGCGTTTAGTAGATGCTGAAACAACGCGAACATCAAAGTCCCGCGTTGATTCAACGATCATGCAGCGATATTCATGTACGCGGAATCTTGCTGTGAAAAAAGGGTTGTATTCATTAATGTAAGCTCATAGC
>JASTWR010000497.1:0-126836 GCA_030770355.1 Harpagoxenus sublaevis | reverse complement strand
TTTATTTCGCCCTGGAAGGCCGGTGCCATGGAAATTTCAGCGAATATGTATACGATGTATCGGGGTTCGCCCGACCACTTATGTTGATTTGCCTGTGAAAGCCGCGCGTTTTTCCGTTTGTTTTTCTCGCGCCGAATTCCTTAGTGTTTACCGCGATCGACGTGTTATTGCTGGCGGCTTGAGGACCGCGCGTTTTTCTGTCGTTTCTTTCGGCGGATTCCTGCGTGTTTACCACGATCGAGGCAGGATTATTATTTCCGACTTTGGAATAGGATATATTTGGTTTTGCGACTTTGGTCCTTTGTGTATAGCGACTGACATTGTCGCGACTGGCATACGTTTTCGTTCCGCGGTGTTATTGTCGGCTTTGAGCGTGCAGTCGGGACAAAGGGAAAAATAATAATAAATATATCTGTTGCCTTCCGCGTGTGTTACCTCGCTATCACGCGGCTATCTACCTTTCCGCGCGTGTTACCTCGCCATCACGCGGCTGTCTATTTTTCCGCTCGTGTCCTCGCTGTCACGCGACTATCTACCTTTCGCGCGTGCTACCTTGTTGTTGCGCGACTTCCGCGAGTAGGATCGAGAAGTTGAGACCGGGATTTGCGAGATGCGGGGGGAAGGTTCGCCCCATAGCTGGATTAACAAATTAAACGAGCCAGAGGTCCTCCAACACTTGACAGATCGAAAATTAAAGACTTGCGGTATTCTTCCGGTTTTGCGGGCGCGCTTGCTAAAATTTGAGATCGCGGCACTCGCGGGGATGGATCCGCCGCCCTCGCCCAGCCCCGAGGGGGGAGCGGTCGGCTTTGACGCGGCTGGCGTGATGCCGCCCGGGCAGGTGGAGGCGCCCACGGATAGGGGCCTACCCTTCGCCGGTTTGGGGTTACGCCGAACGCCGCCCCGCGCGACCTTAGACTCCAGGGCCTCTGGGCCCTTCGCGAACGCGGGGGCACAGAGGACACCGCCTCGCCCGAGTTTCGAGCTGCCCCGGCAGATTTTCGAGCCGAAGGGGGCAGAATTAGATCACGGGCAGAGGGGGGGAGGGGCGAGGGAACCGAATTGCGATTTTCCGCCACCCCTACGGGCCGAGCCGGTACCGTTCGCGTCGGGGGGACGGTCCACGCGCGGATCCGCGTCCGAAGCATATAATCTGATGCGGAAGTGGAACCTCCACTTCTCGGGGAAACGCGGCAGCGACGCGGAGGCCTTCCTTTTACGGATAAAGGAGGCTCGCGCGATTATCCCGATCGACGACTCGGATCTTTTTAAGTGCCTGCCGCTTTTCCTATCGGATGTCGCGTTATATTGGGTGCGGCTCGAGAGCCAATACTGGCGTAATTGGGAAGACTTCGAGAATGCGTGGAGGGCCCGGTTCGGCGACCCGGACTACCAATATATGCTCAGGGAGGAGGTCCTACGGAGGACTCAAGGGGAACACGAGGCCGCCGCGGATTATCTAACGTGCTTGCGCGCTTTATTCGGGCGGATGAGCCCTCCCTGGAGCTTGTCGGAGCAATTAACTTTCGCCCACCGTAACTTACTGCCGCGTTTACAAATCGCGATACGCCGGCAGGAATTTCACGACTTTCACGGGTTGGAGGACCTAGCCACACGGGTGGAGCGTAGCTTGCTCGCTGATAAATACTATCGGCCCCCATTGCCGCCGGAGCAATCGATTTTTCCGGATTTAGCGTACCACGCCCCGAAGGGGAAACCGAGGAACCCGGTTACGGTCGCCGTCGGGGAGGCCGTAGGCCGTAAGACCGGCACCAAAAAGAAAAACGCGAGACCGGCTGCGACCGCGACCTCTAATACCGCGCAGGCGAGCCCGGTAGTTGTGGACGCCGCGTTAGGAATCGGTGTAGGGGACGCCAGCATGAAATGCTGGAATTGCGAGAAAATCGGACATCGTGCACGTAATTGTACGGAGGCTCAGCAGACACACTGCTATAAGTGTGGCAAACGCGGATTCACCACGAGGACTTGCCCTGCGTGTCCGGGAAACGCGGGAGGGAGTTCGTAGGACGGGTCCCTACGACCCCGAATTCTAAAACCGAGGCCCGACCTGTAGACAGCAGGGTGGAAACGCTTCCACACTCTTTTGTTACCTTTGAGCCCGTCGAGTTACCTCCTCTTCGATACCTAAAAATTCGCGTATGCGGACATCCGATACTGGCTCTCGTAGACTCAGGATCGAACCGCACCCTCCTCGGTCGTGAGGGAATGCGAATCGTGGAAAGCTCAGGCCTGCCGATCGCGCGTAAGAGCGAAACGCGTATCCGTATGGCGAACGGACAAATAACGGCGATCCATGGCGACGTTTCCGTGTCGGTAGAGTTAAAAGGTCAAAGTTGCGAAATGACCGTGGGGTTGTTGCCGGACTTGGCGGTGCCGTGCATTGTCGGAATGGATTTCCTGGCCGGATTTGGTATCGCGTTAGACTTCGCAAAAGCCGAATGGTATTTCGCGGATAGACCCCGTACTCGCTATCGGTTCGACAAAGAAAAGACATCTCCGGTCTGCGGATTAGCAGAATTAACACCCGATCAAGAGAATAGGCTAGATTTTTTTTTACGGACGATACCTACCCCACCGGAAGATCCGGGGATAACGAATTTAACCGAACATAAGATCGATGTAGAAGGCCATCCGCCAATTAAGCAGCGTTGCTATTTAGTATCGCCGAAGGTACAGGAAGCTATTCGCGCGGAGGTAAATAAAATGTTAAAAGCCGGAGTAATCGAGCCTTCGTCGAGCCAATGGTCGAACCCGATAGTAATGGTAAAGAAACCGAACGGGAAGTATAGATTTTGTATAGATTTCCGCAAAGTTAACGAGGTATCTAAGAAAGACGCGTATCCGATACCGAACATGGAAGGTATCACGAATAAGTTGCGCAAGGCAAAGTATATATCGACAATAGATCTAAGCCAGGCTTATTTCCAAATACCACTCGCCGAGAATAGTCGCGAAATCACCGCTTTTAGTGTCCCCGGTATGGGACTGTACCATTTCCGTAGGATGCCGTACGGGTTACACAATGCGCCGGCCACGTTCCAAAGATTACTCGACACGTTGATAGGACCGGAAATGGAACCGTTTGCTTTCAATTATTTGGACGACATAATTATCGCGACGGAAACGTTCGAGGAGCACATGAAATGGCTCAAGCGCGTATTAGATAAGATAGCGGCGGCGGGCCTGACAATCAATCGGGAAAAATGCGAATTTTGTCGACCGCAGGTACGATACCTGGGATTTATCGTGGGAAAGGGGGGCCTCAAGACCGATCCAGATAAAGTGCGACCAATCTTGAAATACGAAGCTCCGCGAAACCTTAGGCAGGTGCGCAGGTTCTTGGGGATGTCCTCGTGGTACCGCCGTTTCATCCCACAATTTGCCACACTTAGCGAACCTCTGACCCGTCTTCTGAAGAAGAACAGGCGCTGGGAGTGGGGGGATGAGCAATGCCGCGCCTTCGATCGCATCCGGGAACATCTCGTGTCCGCTCCGATTCTCGCGTGCCCGAATTTTGAGGAGCCCTTCGTGTTACAAACCGACGCGAGTTCGGTGGGGCTGGGGGCCGTTTTAACGCAGAAACTGGAGGGTGAGGAACGTGTGATCGCGTATGCCAGTCGCGTACTTACAGACCCCGAGAAAAAGTACTCGGTAACGGAGCAGGAGTGTTTGGCCGTGGTGTGGGCCATACAAAAATTCCGACCCTATCTAGAAGGATATAAGTTTACGGTGGTTACCGACCACAGCAGCTTACGGTGGCTGCATAATCTCAAAAACCCTACAGGCCGGTTAGCCCGTTGGGCTCTTGAGCTCTTAGAGTACGACTACACGGTCGAGCATAGGAAAGGAGCCCTGCACCACGTGCCCGATGCACTGTCCCGAATGTATGAGGGGGAGGGGGAAGAAGTCGCAAACGTGAACGCCGCGGTGGAGGTCGCGGAATGCGAGGAAACGACCGACGAATGGTATCGGAAGCGGTATAAAGAGGTGGCGACCGAGCCTAGGAGATTCGCGCATTGGCGAATAATAGAGGGGCGATTATATTTTTTGCGTCCAAAACCGGTAATTTCGGACATCGTGGAGGACCTCGATCGGTGGAAGTTGGTATTGCCGCGGGAGTTGCGCGCGGAGGCCCTTCGCGAGTCACACGACGCCCCTCAAGCCGGCCACTTAGGAGTCGAAAAGACTTATCAACGCGTTGCGGTCGCGTATTATTGGCCGAATCTATTTAGAGACGTGGCAAGGCATGTGAGAACGTGCGACACGTGTCAGAGAACCAAGGTTGAACAAGCGGGTCCGGCGGGATGGATGGGACGCCGTACGGTGGAGGGGCCGTGGACGGCGGTCGCCGCGGATATTGTAGGGCCACTACCGCGTAGTAAAGCGGGGTATCAATATATCCTCGTGATACAGGATATGTTCACGAAGTGGGTGGAAGTCCGAGCGTTGCGAGCGGCCACGGGCCCGAAAATTAGGGAGGCCCTCGAGGATCTAATAGTGTCGCGATGGGGCACCCCGGGGACCCTCCTAACAGACAACGGCACGGAATTTATTAATAGAGTTATGAAAGGTTTCGCGGAAGAGAACGGCATAACGCACGCCACCGTACCTCCCTACCATCCTCAAGCCAACCCCGTCGAAAGGGTAAACCGCGTATTAAAGACGATGATTGTCGCCTTCATCGAGTAGGATCATCGGGAATGGGATAGGCATCTGTCGCGCTTACGTTTCGCCTATAACACGGCAAGTCATTCGTCCTTAGGTACCTCCCCGGCATTTCTGAATTTCGGGCGCGAACTACTACCGCCGAATCTGCTGCGCGATCGTCGCGAGGTAGCTACCGAGGCGGTGGCAAGGGACCCGGCGGAGTGGTCTCAGCGAATGACGGACTTACGCGCTATTAGGGAGTGGGTCGCGGAGAATCTGGATCAGGCAAATCAACGACAGGCCGCGAGTTATAATCTGCGGAGACGGGCACGGAAATTTAGAGTAGGCGAGCTTGTGTTAAAGCGGCAGCACGTGCTGTCGTCGGCCGCGCAGAACATCGCGGGAAAGTTGGCACCGAAATTCCAGGGCCCGTTTCGGATAAAACGGGTGATCTCTCCGGTCGTCTACGAACTGGCGCAACCGGACGGATCGCCCATCGGAAAGGTACATGTGCAGGACCTAAAGCCCTATCACCTCCCTGTTCCTTAATTTAGATACCTGGATACCTAACGGGATGCCGCCCATAAGGCGCCGAGAGATCATGCGCCTCTGGCGCGACTTTTACGGACGCTACCGGCCGCTCTGGCAACACATTCGACAATATGTGCCGGGAATTTGGGATGACCTGGCGGACGTCCTCCGACAGGTGGACTCCCTGACCATCACCTATGACGGCGCTGAGGTGAGGGAGTATCCGACGCTCCACGAGATGGCGACCCAAACGCAGGAAGCAGGGTACCGCGACATGTCGGCGCAGACCGACCGACGGGAGCAGCGCGACGTGGCAGTCCAGACGGAGGGCACGCAGGACGTTCGGCCGGATAGGAGCGGCTACTGTTGGAACTGCCTCTCCAGGACGCACGGGTACCCCGAGTGTCCGCGACCCCGCGAGCGGGAGTTCTGCTTTGGATGCGGGGAGCCGGGCGTCACTCTACGAGGCTGCCAGCGCTGTGGGCCGGCGTACCGGGAGGCACAGCCGTACACAGCCCCGAGAGGACCGCGGGACCGACGCCGGAGGAGCCGGAGCCGTTCCCAGCGGCGGTACAAGGCGAAGGAGGAGCCGACCGAACATCAACGGCGATATCCACCAGCCTAGCCGCCCGGGCGCCCGGCCCGCACTAACTATGTGCTTTTTCCTTTTTTTTCCCTTCGGGCACCTTCCTTTGTGTGCCGGTACCTGAGTGCCTGGTACCTTCCCTCCGTTACCTTTTCCTTCCTTTCTTTTTGTTTGCGTGTATATAGGAGGACCCGTACCTTGTTTTTTTTGTACCTGTGCGCTCTGTACCTAATAGGAAATAAAGCAGCGTAGTGTGAAACAGTGAATGTCTCTTGCGGCCACCTTACTCAACCCGTCTGCGTCCGTGAATGAGGGGGCATCCCGCGCCGGGGGGCGGCAGGGGGGGGGGCAAAATCGGTGGGAGGGCGGATATCGCGGAGGTTTTCGAGGAGTAGGGGTGACTGAGTTTTCGAGGAGTAGGAATGACTGAGTTTTCGAGGAGTAAGGGTGACTGATCGCCTAGGGTCTCTTGAAATATTGAGATATTGATACCGGAGTGGTGGTCGCTGCGGTCGGGGTCGGATTCCCCTCGGCGCTCGTCTGGGAAGGGGGAGTTGTGACGTGACATAGTCACGTCCACCGCCCGGACGGCTCGGCCGAGGGGAAAGCCGGGGATGCTGCCTCGACCCGAGTCGAGGAGGTATATTTGAGTTAATTATTTGTCTTTGCGAGGCGTAAGTTGTAGGAGGAGCGCGGCGAGTGTCGCGGGGTGGGCAGCCAGCCACCCAATGTAACGACCACGTGTCGCGACGAGGGAGAAACCACGTGTCGGCGGGGACCGAGCGGAGCAGCACGCCGACAACCGAGTCACGTCCGGACCCGCCGCCGGGCCGTCCCGCGGTCCCGCAAGGGGCGGCAAGACCCCCGAGCCCGCCGCAACAAGGAAGCCAAGGGAGCGCCGCCACGGTGTGTGAAGGACGCAACGCCGCTGCTGCAGGGCGGACGTGCGATCCCGGATGCCGCCGCCGGGGACCTAGAATGCACCGGTCAGTGGCCAAGGCCTGGCCAGCCTGGCACACCTGCATCGGACTCAGAGAAGTCCCGACCGGTACCGCCAGTAAAACGAGGCGATGAGCACCCCACTTGAAAGTCCCGCGGGCGAGCGGCAGACGTCACGTGGGACGTCGCGAGCGGCGAGAGCAGCGCAAGGAGCGGATCGGCGGAGCTGAGCGGCCGCGGGCGGCCGCGCATGCGCGGGGACCCAACGCGGTCCGAACCGGCGAACGACTCGGCACTGTCGTGCCAGCTGGAGAAGGAGCAGCATCCCGGAACCGACACGAGTCCGCCCCGACCGAGCAGCCGTCCGGTGCAGCGCAGCAAACTTGTAAGGCTACCACCCCGGTATCTCGTTGCGTCCGGTGTGTGACCCCGGCCTCCGCCTCACTTCGATTACCTTTTCTTTGTGCTACCTGCGCACGTACGTTTATCTCGTGCCAGGAAGTTGGTCGGTACCTAGGGTACCTTTGCCTTGAGACGCGGACAAAGGAGGCTGGCCGGGGGCGCACACAAGTTTGAGCTCGCGTAAGAACCCTCCTCGGGGACCAGTGCGGCCGACAGTCGCGAGTGTGGGTATGTGTGGGGAAACTTTCCGTGCGCGGTTGCGTCGGGCGTATCGCGCGTGTCGGATGCGCCCGTAGAATGAGACCGTGACGTCGGGGGTTTCTGTGGAATCGCGGAATCGCGGGGATTATTAGTGTCGTTTCGCGGATTCCGAGTGAGAGTGTCGCGGAGGGTATCGGGATTGTCTCGCGAACGTTGTGAAACGTGTCGGGGGAAGTTCGGGTCTCGGGTAAATGGTCTCGCGAACGTTGTAAAGCGTATCGGGAGAAGATTAAAGTCCCGCGAGCGTCGTGAGACGTGTCGGGGGCAATTGTTACGGTTATTGCGTCACGGGCGGCCGAGGAATGTCGCGCGGGTTTTTGCCGCGCATTCGCTGAGGCCGCCGCGAAAACGAGCGTGATTAGAGTTTCGCGAGCGTCGGAATTTCGGGTTTAAAGGAGATTTCGAATCGGTCTTTCGAGTCTCGGCGGAATACGGAATTGCGAATATTCGAGTGTGTCGTATGAATGAAGCGTGATATTACTGTTATTCGCGAATATACTTGCGAGTCTATTACTGTTCCCATCCGCAAATATACTTTCTATTATCTTTCCACCAACGTTCTATTTCTATTCGCAAATATACTTTCTATTATCTTTCCACCAACGTTCTATTTCTATTCGCAAATATACTTTTATGTGTTATATATTATTTGAGTGTGTTGATTGCGTTGCGCCGCCTCTCCCTTTCCTCAAAGTATCAAACTCGCCCCGCGCCCTGAGTGGACGTGCGTGTCCGGGCGATCGCGTCAAGATTAGGCTTACGAAACGTGGTGCGCGTATTCGCACCTGGCGCCCAAGTTTTCGCGTTACTTCGCGAGCATCGTGGAGATCGGAATACCTCGCGAATACCTCGAGATTACCTGTTGAAGTACCTCGCGACTACCTCGAGATTACCTGTTGAAGTACCTCGTGAATACCTCGAGAATTACCTACTGGAATACCTCGCGAACGTCGCGGGAATTGACTATTGGAATACCTCACGACTATCTGAATACCTCGCGGATATCTCCGGCCTGATTACCTCGCGGATACCTGTGTCTTACCTCTTTACCTAACTATTGGTGGCTAATTTGCAGCCGCGCCTTCTCGGCGGGCGAGACCGAGGAAAAACGGGTTGCACTTTTTATAAAGAATAAGTATACAAAAAGACCAAAATAAACAATAGAAATTACAATAAAATCTGACATTTACGAACTGTTAAAATACATTACGGCCCGTATTCATAGCCGGATCTTATTTCAAGACCGTCTTAAGTAATGTATGTTGCATGTCTTACCACTGGAACAAACACTTCATTATACTCGATTTTATATTTTTGCTAGAAACCCTGTGCAACCAGTTGTGCCTTAAATATTTCATTTTCTCCATGAAATTTTATTTTGTATACCCATTTACAACCAATTGCACAACGATTCTTCGGCAGGTCCACAAGCTCCCACGTGAGTTTTCCTTAAGCGACTTAATTTCGTTCTTCATTGCCTGAATCCAATCATTCTTTTGTTCGGAACTGATTACTTGATTGTATGTTTTGGCTCGACTAATTCTTCCTTGACGACGTTGATTTCTTCAGTGTAACGACGTGGTGGTACCCCTAAATTCGATCTTGTCGACCGACGAAGTTCTGGTACTCCGATTTCAACTTCATCGTTAACAGAAGCATGTTCGTTAATTTCTCGTTGAGCTATTGGTGACTGCTGAATATTTCTGGATGCTTCACCCGTTGCTGGATTGTTTTCTTCTATTTTATCCTCTTCATCAGCACTGTAGAATTCATCTTCAGGTAGATACGTAATTGTGACTTCGCTCTCCTCCTTAAACTGATCTTGATTAATCTTCCAATCGCTGTCCTTGTAGACGAATTTGGCATCTCGACTTATGACTACTTTTCCGCTTGATGGAACGTAGCACCTATATGCTTTTGAAATCGCATCGTAGCCAACAAAAATTGCCTTAGCTGTTTTCGAATCAAGTTTCCTCCGCTTTTCATCAGGTACATGTACGTAAAATTTAAATCCAAATCATTTAGAGAAATTTAAATTGGGTTTGGTACCATACCAATTTTCAAACGGTGGTCGCACGATGTCCCTGGCTGGCAAACGATTCTGTATGTAATTCGCCATTACGACTGCTTCGCCCCAAAACTTGTTTTCAAGCTTAGCTTCCAAGATCATGCACCTTGCTATCTCGACGAGAATCCGATTTTTACGCTCGGCAAGGCCATTTTGTTATAGACTGTATGGCGCCGTTCGTTGGTATTGAATGCCTTCTCGGTCCAAAAACTTGATGAATTCGACACTCATGTACTCTCTTCCTCTATCTGTGCGAAACATTTTCGGTTTACGACTGAACATTGTCTTGCACTAATTCTCTAAATTTACCAAATTTTCCAATTTTTCTTTAATAAGTAAACAGCAGTAAATTTAGAATAGTCATCTATAAAGGTGAGAACGTACCTTTTACCAGATGGTGTCGCTGTCTGCATGGGGCCACAGACATCCGAATGGATTAAGTCCAACTTTTCTTTCGCTCGATTATTCGAATTCGAAAACTTCATCCTGCTCATCTTACCTTGAAGACATACCTCGCAGTTTAATATGTTGTTACATTCCTTGCTTCATTCATCAAAATGAATACCGTCGACGAGATCGCTTGATGGCTTCATGTCTTCACTACCTAGATGTCTCTATGGCCGAGAATACTATGCCATTTATGAACGCAGTTCTTCATTAGTTCCGGATCTGAATTTCTTATTGCACATATCATATTTGGTGTCTTCAGCTTGCACAGATTTCCACAAGGTTCGCCCAATGCAACTTGTGCATCGTCATATGCACGAACGATACAGCATTTATCATTATCGAAAGTCACCGTATATCCCATTTTGGTCAATCGCCGTACAGAAATAAAATTTCCTTGTATATCTGGTACATACAATACATTTCCAATCGTAACCTCTGCAATGTCGCCTGATTTATTTATAAATTTTGCATTGACTGTTTCTTTACCGACTGCAGTTACTTTATGACCGTTTGCTATGTAGATACTTTTGGAATGATTTTTCATGTCGATAAAAATTTTACGCCTACTCACCATGTAATTAGTCTCCATCCCTCTCTCTCCCTCTCCCTCTCCAACACCGGTAGGTGCTGGGACTGTCATCCGCGGATGGCGGAGTCCGGGCCGGTGTATCCCTCTCCGTCTCCCTCTCTCTCTCTTCCTCTCCCTCCCTCTCCCTCTCTCCCTCTTCCTTTCCCTCCTTCTCCCTCTCTTTCTTTCTCTGTATGTTTAACGTAAGCCAGTGGGTGCGGGGACTGTTCCCCTTTGACGATGGAGTCCGCACCAGTTTTATTATACACAATGTATCATTGCATGTATTAATACATGTTATACTTAACTTATAACCCACACAGCACATGATATCATACGTATCATCCCATTGTTATACTCATTGTGCTGTGATCATCCGTAACATACTGAGATCATCGCTATAATATTACAGTATCATTCGGTTTCCTTTCGCGCGCGTATGTTCTCAGGATTGACTCAAAGGTACGGAAACGATACGTACGCCTTTCTACCGCGCGCGTATAATCTCAGGTTGTACTCGAAGTACTGAAATGGTATCGTACTCGTGTCTTCCGCGCGCGTATAATCTTCGATTATACTCAAGTTATGAAAACGGTACGTATATCAGCGCCATCTGCACACGTTATTCCTGTTTCGATCTTTTTCCGGTAACCCTCTGATGCCCGTTTCTACCAACGTTGGTTAACTTTAACCTTAGGTTAACTCACTCTTCGTCTCTTTCTAAGGGGAACAGTTAGAAAGAGACGAAGAGTGAGTTAACCTAAGGTTAAAGTTAATCGACGTTGGTAGAAACGGGCATGAGTGACATGTCGACCGCGACGATGCAATGCACGAAGAATACAAAGCGTGATTGATATCAAAGGTAATCCTTTTTCTTCCCTAACATATTATGAAATATTTAATAAAGTTAGCGAAACAATTTTTGTAAATACATTACGTGATATTTTGTAATATTTTATACAACTCGTAAAACTATTCTGATGAAAAGTTTGAGGTTATCCTTGGTTGCAAAGCCGCATAGCAAAGGTATTTAATGCCAAAAGATGTGAAGATATAATAATTGAAACGTTTTATTATTAAATCTATTTGATATACAGTTTTCGCAACGTAGGGTAACCTCTAAATCGTCAGCAGAATAGTTTGACGAGTTGTAATTTAACACAATTATTTTTTTATTTGTCGCCTGCACTTTTTAATAAATACAAATTTAATTATATTTTTAAACATTTATAAATTGCATTTTTATACTTGTAATTGTAGTACAATTAATTTATATCTGTATCACTTTTTAATATATCTAATAATTAAATGAATAAAAGAATCATCTGTCTTATAACATTATCTGTAATGATCTGTATTAATTATAACATTAACAATAATACGTAAACTGCTTTCAGTCTTCACAATCGCAAGTACCAAGTCCCTGAGGTGCATTTCGACGTTTTGTTAAAATAAGTCAACGCTACTATAAGTTCCAAAGTGGTATTATTTTGATCAGTTGCTGGTTGGGTTTCTTATCTATTGCTGTTGAGCACTCTACGTTGGAGAAGATTTACGTGACAGGTATGTTTTATTCAACACATAAACTTTAACTTTTTTCCAAACTTAAAAGTGTTCTTTTATATGTAATGTAATTTTTTATTACTTTTCAGCAGTGGTGTCATACAGCAAATTTTCAGTTACCACTTTAACACTGGTATGCGATTGCTCATTTTGAAAGAGTCGTGCAACAGAAAGAGCCGCGCGTTAACGCAAAAAATATATTGTTTATTCTAAACAGCGATTGAAAAGACGTACAATAATCTAGAGTCTAGACGTTTTACTGCGCAAAGCGCAGGAGCACCGCAATGAATGGTTCGAAGGCGTTCAAAGTTGCAAATTAGTCGAGATGTTCACTACGATGGAAAAGATTTTCAGAGCGAAGGTAGGGGAGCGTTTCTTAAAATTGAGCATAATTTTCCAGTCGACAAAACTAGAATTGATACATTTCTATCTTGCATATGTTTCAATTCATAGGTGATCAACGATGACAATAAGGTGATCGATATAAATATCCCTCTCCGATCTACTCTTTCACCTTGTTCTTAAGCCTTGTGGTGAGTGTAACATTTTTTAACATCCTTGATCGATAACCGATTACCTTTGGTTCACTTAAATTAACTTTTAAAGTACGTCATGTTCAGAAGTTTATTTTCTACTTTTCTTATGTTGCAACTTACATAGTTTCTTCTTTGTAAAACTTACATTTTTTTAATATAAAATGTGACATTAATCTGTAATAAAATGTGTTAATTTTGATTTTATTAGATACCGCGGTGCATGTTTTGACTTCTAAAAATGCGCTTCTCGTAGACCGGCTCAGACCGGCTTATTTTATATTAATTTTTCTGCTTGGTTTTAGGTGAGGATGGCGGTGGCAATAAAGGTCTATATTGTTGCGAATACAAGATTCTCTGCTGTTGAAGGCTCCCAGCTCCGCGCAGTCGGAAGCATCGCTCGCCGACGGCGAAGCCGAGCAGGACGCCGCGGAGGCGATGGATCGCAATCAGTTTGAGGATGCGACGGCGAGACCTAGTCGACACTAGTGAATCAAACTCAAAAGGTGACGTGGCGGGACGTGATAAACATTTGTGTCTCGGGCGTCTCAGGAGGGGAATGAGACATCGCCGTTTCACGTGCCGTCACGCACGGATTAGACTCCGAACTGAATTTGACGCCGCTATTAACCGCAGCGGCAAACGAATAACATAACGACTTCATATTATGTGTACATTTGTCTTATCGCTCTTTGTTGTTATCACTCGTGGCTCTTCACGAGCACGGTAGTTGATCGGTGATATACGCGCTGTAAAACAAGGAGGTAGAGAGATGCGCGAGATACCCGCGCTTGAGAGAAATTATACGTGCTGTTTTATTAATATTACGTGGTGCGATAGTGTAACAGAGGAATTCGCTGAACTCGACATTACAATATAACAAACACGATGCTCTGTATTATGTATAGTGTATAAGATCACAAGCTTAATTTTGTATGATACAAATGCTACACATACATATATAATACACATTATATATATATTAATTATATTAATAAAAACATCAATTTATAATAAAGTAAAATTATGAAATTAATAACCTAATCTAATCTATAGGCCTGTTCTTTTTAGCTGAACTGCTGCACTAATTCAGAGTTTATCTTTTTTACGCCACGTTGGAAGGAAAAAGATAAACTCTGAACTAGTGCAGCAGTTTAGCTGAAAAGAACAGGCCGTATATGTAAGCGCGCGCGCCTGGCTGCGTATGTGTGCGTGTATAAATGATCGACTGAAAACATCCCGTTTTCATCATTTCCTGATACTGCCCTCAAACTATAGACGTTCCTGCGAAATTCTATGGGAGATGGTACCCCGGACATTCGAACGTTCGTAGTATGTACTGAGTCAATCGCAGTACGTAATGCGATTGTTCTCAGAATATCGCAATATACTTTTGTGATATTCTCAGATCGTTCTCAGAATGTCCCTGTGCTGTGTGGGAAATGTATGTGATTTTATTTATAATTAACTTTTTTCAGTTCACATTTTATTTACTTTGCAATTTCTTTTGGGGTTAATATAAATTGATAAACTGTTGTATACGATGCCTTCGCGAAAGAAATGGTCTTGCAAATTTCCCAATTGTGCCAACAGCTATTATTGGTCGAAAGGTGAAGCCAATACAGTCATAAAAAAACACTTTTATAGATTTCCCAAAAATTCTGATCTTTCTACGAAATGGAAAATGATTTGTGGCATCGATATCACTATTAATTGCCGGAATATGTACATTTGCGAAGATCATTTTCAGAAAGAAGATTTTGTTAACTGTACAAAACATTTGTTGAACTCAAATGTCATACCGAAACACATTGATATGTCAAACAATTTAGTCACAATAGAAACTGCTGCTTTTGACTGCCAGCCAATAATGACTGAAACATCTTCTGCCGTTTGTATCGATTTAAATAACGATTTAAATTCCGGACTAAATGACGATTTAAATAAAGATATAAATATCGATTTGAATAACGAATTAAATCACAATGAGGTTAACATATATGTGTGATACTGTTTTGAATAGTGATACTGTTTTTGAGAAAACTCCTTCTAATTTTTCTGACAATAGCACATTTCAATAGCACGTTTGACATAAGTCAAACTTAGAATCAGCTTTTAAAAAAATATTTTTTAATAACTACAGCAGTGATTTCTGTAGCAATCATCGATGTGATGATATAATCGTCAAAAATAGTTTAGCGTTTTTAATACATAAATATGTTAAAAATAAGAAAAAACCGGTACAGGTAACTTCAGGCCATTACGAAAAAACCAAGCAATTTAAATCATTGTGATTTAGTTGCATTTTCTGCTTATTTGCATTTTTAGTTTCTCTTTGATATATTTGGTTTTCGAACTCTTTAATTGTACGGTTTTTTCTTTTTCCCACTTATTATAGAATCGTATATTCTGTTATGTGTTTTATTATTATAGACTTTATTTGAAATCAAAATGTATTTTATGTTACACACCTTGACATAAAAATGTATTTTATGTTAAACTTTGAAATTAAAATGTCTATTATTATAGACTTTATTTGAAATCAAAATGTATTTTATGTTACACACTAACATAAAAATGTATTTTATGTTGAACTTTAAAATTAAAATGTCTATTATTATAGATTTTATTTGAAATCAAAATGTATTTTATGTTACACACTTTGACATAAAAATGTATTTTATGTTAAACTTTGAAATTAAAATGTAATTATATGTTACACACTTTGAAATAGAAATGTATTTAATGTTATAAATTTTGAAATAAAAATGTATTTTATTTTATATGCAATTATTTGTTCTTTATTGCGCATTCCCTTATTTAATGACGAAAATAACATTATTTATTAACATATATTATTCTATATTATTTACAGTTCATATAGGCCGTGTTCCGATATACACTGCCAGTATTGAAAATCTATAGTTTACGTATAACGTAAATTATAGATTTTCAGTACTGGCAGTGTATTCGGAACACAGCGGACAGCCACAGATATAGAATGTAGTTTCAGGGCCATGCCACTTGGAGCGCGTCGATCGCGCGGCGGCGTTTCGTGTTTCCACCGTTATGCTAATGGCTCCTGCACACAGGACGCGGTAACCACAGACTTATATAGATAGACCGGCCCCTGCCGTGAGAGCACGCGTCGGAAGATGTACGGTGCAGACATAGCCGTGGGGGGTCTCTCTCTCTGTCTTCTGATCGCTTGGTGGGGATAGACGTCTAGCCCATCTATTCCCTACTAGTCCCCACTCTAGACTTCTATCCCCACCAAGCGATCAGAAGACAGAGAGAAGAGACCCCCCACGGCTATGTCTGCACCGTACATCTTCCGACGCGTGCTCTCACGGCAGAGGCCGGTCTATCTATATAAGTCTATGGCGGTAACGCGGCAAAGCGGCAACGCGATGACCAATCACCGTCTGCCTTTCCGTAATACTTTCGGAAATATTACGGAAAGGCAAGACGGTGATTTGTCACCGCGTTGCCGCGTTGCCGCTTTGCCGTGTTACCGCGTCCTGTGTGCAGAAGCCATAAGACTCCATCATAGACTTATATAGATAGACCGGCCCCTGCCGTGAGAGCACGCGTCGGAAGATGTACGGTGCAGACATAGCCGTGGGGGTCTCTTCTCTCTGTCTTCTGATCGCTTGGTGGGGATAGACGTCTAGCCCATCTATTCCCTACTAGAGTCCTATATTATAAGAGAAGCGAAATCGATACCCCCTCCATGGTTCCCATAAACCCCGCAGCTGATCCATAAACCCCGCAGCTGACCGTTTGTAAACATGTGTATGCACACGGACACCACACGGGCACCACACGGGGTCGAGAGTCTTGGTTTTGATTGGTGCCGCGGTCAGCCAATCAGCAAGCGTGCCGTCAATTTCGCTTCTCTTATAATATAGGACTCTATTCCCTACTAGTCCCCACTCTAGACTTCTATCCCCACCAAGCGATCAGAAGACAGAGAGAAGAGACCCCCCACGGCTATGTCTGCACCGTACATCTTCCGACGCGTGCTCTCACGGCAGGGGCCGGTCTATCTATATAAGTCTATGGACTCCATATACGCGGTGAGCTCCGGCAAATGCTGCGGTGACCAATCAGGAGCCAGGCGCAGGTCGGGTTGCGGAAAGCTCCGGCAAGCGCCTGGCTCCTGATTGGTCACCGCAGCATTTACCGGAGCTCAACCGCGTATATGGAGTC
Organism: Harpagoxenus sublaevis; assembly: GCA_030770355.1. Lineage (NCBI taxonomy): Eukaryota > Metazoa > Arthropoda > Insecta > Hymenoptera > Formicidae > Harpagoxenus > Harpagoxenus sublaevis. Next base: position 110,055 of record JASTWR010000497.1, on the reverse strand, counting down.
TTATGCTTACAAAGGAGCTTGCGTTTCTAATTGTATATGTTCTGGGTGTGTGCCTCTTTGTCCTTTTGTGTCCAGTCGATTGTAACCGGATTTGGCGGGTCCGCTGTAATTACCGTCCAAACGCCCTTCTCGATCAGTAACATCTTCATCTTGTATCGCCAATTGAAATAATTTCCATTATTCAACTTTGTTATAATATAATATGATTCCGACGTCATCGTATTTATACAGTTCGTCGTTTTTGGTTAAAACAATTTACTTTAAACTCTTTTAGTCTTCAAAGCACTACTTTTGATGGGTCTGGGTCCATAACCTATTAGCAGATACTGGGATTGATAATAGGCTGAAGACAGACTTGATAAAATTAAATATATAAGTATAACTTATTATTACGATACAAGTGTAACTAAATAATGTAGAAAACTCTGGAAAGCTCTCGTGAACGAAAAGCGCGGTAAACAGCAGATATATGAGAGACATCTCGAATCAAGTACCATAAACTAGAAAAAGTAAAAAAAAAAGAATCTTATGACTCCTGCACACAGGACGCGGCAGCGCTTGTCGCGCGGCGAAAGTTGGTGCCACAGCCAACCAAATCTTTTGCCGCGCGGAAAAAGTTGAACTCGATCAAACTTTGATTGGCTAACGCGTAAGCCACGCGTTATTCCCTAGCGTTGCCGCGTCCTGTGTGCAGGAGCCATTACACTAGTGTGTCTTGTGACGTCCCGACGTCCTCTAATTTTCCTTACTTATATACATATATTTTTATGGCACATAAGTTTTATCGCTTACGCGCACAATAAGTTATATAAGTTATGATTTATTATATCGCTATATATTGTTAATTATCAGGTAAGATTATAAAAAATATATAAACCATAAAATTAAAAGAAACCAAAGAAATAAGGTGGATTTAATTTTTGAGTAATTCTTAGTCACGCAGTTTAAAATATATACACACTTTCAATACGTCTTTATATATTTTTTATTATTTAGGTTACTATAATAGCCGTTGCAGCTACATATTATAATTCGATACCCTGTTCCAAAAACCTAATGCTTCATTAATGTTAATGCTTTGAAACGCTTGCCGAACATTCTATTTTCGTATCGATATCTACATATTTCACGACACGCTTCCTAACGCACGCCACCGGAAGACTTTCTTAAAACATGGCTATTAACACTACAACTAGCTATTACACTCTGCATATCAAAGGATTAAAATTCTTATTAAACTCTACACGCAGTGTCTTGTGCCCTGTCGTATAGCTGTCCCGCGCAAACCCTTCGCTTCCGCCGCGATCTCGGACTTAAGAATAAGAAACGGATTAAGATTAAGAAACGATACTCCGAATAGCAATAGATTGAGATGTAAAACGAATGTGCGACTTATCATAATCCACACAAACTCTATGAGATAATTACCGAACCCCATATTAGACCATTGTCGCATCAAGTATAAAAACCCTCGGTCAGAGAGTCGAAAATTCATTCGTTCTTTCAATCAGTCAGAGCACGGTCCTACGTTCATTTTTCAAAACATTTAATTGGTGCGCGATCATACGTTATCTCGACTCCACTCCATGGCCAAAGTACTCCAATCCACGCCAAAAGTACGAAAGGGCATGGTGGAAAGAATACATGGTGTGCGCAAAACGACTCTCTCTCTGTCTAAAATCTATCGTTTCTTTCTGATTGCGACACGAAAAAATATATGTCTACCAACATAAAAAAATCTCTAGAATTCTAGGGATATAAGTGGCGGTACATTGCAGATTTTACTACGCTGACTAAACTGTAACGATATGTATATACAACTACATACGTACAGTCGCGGTCATTAATGCCTTCCACCTGAAGTCAGTCGCGTTCGGGGGCAGATAGTAGCTGAACGCGTCGCCCCTAGCGCTATTCGTGCTTCATGACTGTTGGGTCGGTAACGTCGTGGAGAACGGGCAAAGACCGTGTCGTGGAGAAAGAGAGAGCTGTCAGTTTGACAGCTGTGTGTCAGCGGAAGAGAGGTTAAGAACCGAGGGATCGTCTAAAAGTATAAGGAGAGTATAAGAAATACAAGGACATGTTAATTACTTGAATAGTATATAATTATTATACGACAAATTTATATTTATATATATATAATTTCAGATATCGTAGCTGAGGCATTAACAAATATTATTGGCCGTATCGAGCCTTCCAGAGAATCGGAGTCGAATACGATAATAGGAAAAGAAGAAGACCGGAAATAAGTTGGCGCTGCAAGTTCATATTTTTTAATAAACAATAGCTCAAACGATTGCTCCTTAATTGCTCCTTTAGAATCAAGAATTGCTCCCATTTTAAAGTTAATATTTTTTTAAATATTTACAAAAAACGTAAAATTTATAATTTTCACTTAAAAACATATTTCTAATAGCTTTGTGCAACTAAATCCAGCATAAAACGATTGCTCCTTAATTGCTCCTTATTGCTCCATCATTACTTTAATGATTTATTGCATTTTTATTGAAAAATCAACAAATTAATCATTTCACAAATGACGACGCCGCCACCTGTTGGCCGCCTATCGTAACTATATGGCTGGGCAGATAACGGCGGAAATATTCAAACGTCTAACAACTCTATTGCTTATAACCACATCTTAAAGAGTTTATAACCAAAATTTTCCCATTGATTTTTGGTAGAATAATTTTTTCTCGCTTGCTCTATTAGGATATTCAATCGCTCCATTCGTATAATTAATTTTGTATAATATTTTTGCAAAAAATCACTAATTTTCTTGGAAAAACATTTTCCATAGTTTTTGATCTGCAAGTATATCCAACAATCCAACATAAAATGATTGCTCTTAATCGCTTCGCATTGCTCCATCATTATTTTCATGATTTGTTGCATTTTTATTGGAAAATGAATTAACAAATAAAAGGCCGGAGTACAGACTATTGCATAATACATAATGCATAGCGCATAAAAGTATCAACCAATAAAGATTCTTTATTTTTATTTTGTTGTTAGAAATTAATGATTTTGATTGGTTGGTACTGGCGTAAACACAATACAAAAGTACAGGCAATAGAAACAGGGAAGGTCCATATATTTAGCCCCTCATCTACAGCAAAATACAAAAACATTAATATATTCGGATTGTACATTGTTTGTACATACATGAAAGTACTACGACTTTTTAGTGTTTGTACATCCTTGGTTAATTTAAAAAAAAATAAAAAAGTTTTACTAACAATACCTTTAAAAGTTAGCCCCTTATTATTTCAAAAATAATGATAAATCAAAGTTTATTGTGCTTAATCGTTTGTACATCATTTGTACATTTTTAGTAATTGATTTACTTTTTATTTAAATATTTATTTCTTTGTTTAAAATATAAATAAACAATTTTTATTCGAATTCGGCAGATAAATCTTCAAGGTGGCGCGTTTACATTGGCGTCAATTCTACCAATGTTAAGACCACATAGTAGCCAACTGTTAAAACGAAAAAATCGCTTTGCAATACTTCATGTTATGCGAGGTCTACAATGCACCTCATAGAAGTTAGCCAGACAACTTCGACTTATGACATTTTTTTTTACAAATCGATTGTTAGTCGTTTGTTATTGATTAGTGTTATTGATTAGTGTCTCAAGCACAGTATAACCAGTATGTGCACTTTCTATCGGCACCTTTGTTCTATCGGTTCCCGATTCGCCGCCATTATTAGGGGTGGGCCAACGGCGTATCAATATGTTGCACTACCACACATTGGGTGCTTTCCAATTGTTTAACACATCCTAACACAAACATAGGCCAGTATTTATAGTCGGATCTTATTTCAAGACTGTCTTAAGTAATGTCTTAAGAAGCTAATACGGCTCTGTGATTGGTTCATGACATTTTAAGATTGCACAAAGATCTTAAATATAAGATCCGACTGAATACCGATAAATACCGGCCATACACAGGAAGGCACAAAGTGTAGCGATGTGCACGACTCAATTGGAACAAAGTGTGTACTAATGTGTACGCTGTGCACGGTTTTGGGTAGGGTTATTCATTATTGTGATACAAGATAATTCGAATTACTTATTACTTCAATGATACTCTTGATTTATAGTTTTTTTGCCTTTTTGAATAAAAAAGAAAAAGAAATTCCCGATCACTCAACCTCTGTGAAGTTGGCCGGACAACTTCAACATATCGAACTTTCATTAATTGGTATCGATTGGTGGTCGTTTGGTGGTCTTTGGTAGTCTAGTCAGATCGTTTGGTGGTTAGTTGTTTTTTTGTAAAATAAAAATAAAATTTTGGGTGTGAAATTAGCTGGACAATTTTTATTTTTTAACCAATTTAACTTTATTATAGCTCATTCAACGCGGAATCGTTTGGTGGTCACGAATATCCAAACTAGAACGTTTGGTGGTCAACCGTTTTCCCAGAAAATAGAACAAACTGTATGCGCATAATGTCGGAATTAGTATCACTCCGCGCCATTAGCCGGAAAAATGATATTTATCTACCAAATTGACTTTGATAGGGCTCATTCTACGCGGAATCGTTTGGTGGTCACGAATATGGTCATTAAAACGTTTGGTGGTCAATTGATTGATAAATATAATTTATCCAGCTAATTTCACAGAGTCATATGACCAATGCCGTGGCATGCGGTTTTTTTTCAATTTTTTATGAAAACGATTGACCACCAAACGTTTTAATGACGATATTCGTGATCACCAAACGATTCCGCGTCGAATGAGCCCTATCAAAGTCAATTTGATTGATAAATATAATTTATCCAACTAATTTCACGGAGTCATATATACGACCGCAATGTCGTGGAAATGCGGTTTTTTTTATTTTTTATGAAAACGATTGACAACCAAACGTTTTAATGACGATATTCGTGACCACCAAACGATACCGCGTCGAATGAGCCCTATCAAAGTCAATTTGATTGATAAATATAATTTATCCAACTAATTTCACGGAGTCATATATACGACCGCAATGCCGTGGAAATGCGGTTTTTTTCTATTTTTTAGGAAAACGATTGACCACCAAACGTTTTAATGACGATATTCGTGACCACCAAACGATTCCGCGTCGAATGAGCCCTATCAAAGTCAATTTGGTTGATAAATATCATTTTTCCGGCTAATGGCGCGAAGTAATACTTCGGACATTATACGGATACAGTTTTTTCTATTTTCTAGGAAAATGGTTGACCACCAAACGTTCTAGTTTAGATATTCGTGACCACCAAACGATTCCGTGTCAAATGAGCTATAATAAAGTTAAATTGGTTGAAAAATAAAAATTGTCCGGCTAACTTCAGACCCAAAATTTTATTTTTGTTTTACAGGAAAACGACTAACCACCAAACGATCTGATTAGACCACCAAACGACCACCAATCGATACCAATTAATGAAAGTTCGATACGTTGAAGTTGTCCGGCCAACTTCACAGAGGTGGTCACTCATTTATAGCCGCCGTGGCTAGTGACTATTTCATTGTCACTAGAGAACACAAGCTTCCACAGGCCGACTAGTCGCTCTCGGGCGAGTACGGATGTGTAGCGTTGTGTCGACGATTACGGCAATTGGAACACAACTTGTGTCGCCGTGTGCACGAAAGTGTCTAGGGATACTGCAATTGGAAAGCACCCATTACCACACATACAAAAATCCTCTGATTGGTCGCGCCCAAGATACCAGAACAATTAACGGAGTAAAGCGTCGTCTACAATAGAAGTCCTACAGTCGCAGAACGTAGTCGCAGGTCGCAAGAGAGATTCAGCGTGACGTATTTAAGGCAATTTAAGGCCTTTGAAGTGACGTATTTGAGGCCTTTGAACTTTTGAGGTTAATCCAACTTCTGCGCATCCTGCGTATTGAAGACTACTGCCTTAAATACGTCACGCTGTATCTCTCTTGCGACCTGCGACCAGCCTGCGACCACATTCTGCGACTGTACGACTTCTATTGTAGACGACGCTTTAGCATACTGGTTATACTGGATGCTTCCGAACAGGCGCTCGGGGTTCGGTTTTGGTACAGAATATGTTACGTGCACTATAGTGCACTCTATAGTGCACGTAACATTTGCTATACCAAAATCTAACCCCGAGCGCTTCTTCGGAAGCACCCACTGTGGTCTCAAGTAGACTTTAATGCGGAGTCTACAATGCGAGTCGCTAAGTCGCGAGTCGCAAGAAACTGACCAACCACAGTCGAATTTGAGGAGAATAACCGACTGTAATTGGTCACCTTCCCACGACCCACGACCCCCACGACCCAACGACTTGCATTGTAGACTCCGCATTAGGATTTTTGCCTCCAAATAATCTCAAGAATCTGTCAGTAAGGGCCTCCACAAACACATTTCCGTAACAGTAAGGTTTCGACCAATCGCGTTGCTCGATTCGGCCGGTTACGGTTACGGACGGCCAATTTGAGCAACGCGATTGGTCGAGACCATACTGTTATTGTTACGAAAATGTGTGTGTGGAAGCCTTAACGGGTGATACGGAAAATGTCTAGTACCACCCTGTATACAAATAACATAACCAAGTTGTTAAGGTAGACCCACAGACTTATATAGATAGACCGGCCCCTGCCGTAAAGCCTTGTGTCCACGATGCTAGAACGGCGTCCGAGTTTCAGTTTAAACCAATCAACTTGCAGCTCTTACAGAGCAGTTTCATTGGCTTAAACCAAAACTTAGACACAGTTCTAGCATAGTAGACACAAGGCTTAAGAGGCAGCATAATGGTACCATTTCATGGCGCTGCGTGCTGCCGCAGCAGATTGCTGCTATTGGTTGAAAATTTGTTACTAGGTTTTGCTTCATCGTAGTGAAGTTCAACTGAACGAACAGCAAAACAGCACAGCTGAAAACAAACACGCAACCTATTGATTTCGGTCGCAATAAGTAGTCATAATTATTTCTAATAAAAAAATAATCTTGTCTGGACACATAGCTCTGTTATAACCAAAAATGGTATTAAGTGAGATATAAAAATATATTTATTGTTATTAAATTTTGGTCACGTGACTGATTTGCTGCTGCAGCATGCTGCATATGAAAAGGCGCCTTTAGACGGTGCAGACATAGCCTCACTGGTAGTTCTCTCTCTCTTTCTTCTGATTGCTTGATGGAGATAGAAGTCTAGAGGTGGGGACTAGTAGGGAACAGGGACACTATTCCCTACTAGTTCCCACTTATAGACTTCTATCCCCACCAAGCGATCAGAAGAAAGAGAGAGAACTACCAGTGAGGCTATGTCTGCACCGTCTATGCTTCCATGCTGCCTCTTACGGCAGGGGCCGGTCTATCTATATAAGTCTATGGGGCCAAATGTTGGTTATAAACTCTTTAAGATATGGTTATAAGCAATAGAGTTGTTAGACGTTTGAATATTTCCGCCGTTAGCTGCCCAGCCATATAGTTACGATAAGCGGCCAATAGGTGGCGGCGTCGTCATTTGTGAAATGATTAATTTGTTAATTTTTCAATAAAAATGCAATAAATTATTAAAGTAATGATAGGAGCAATAAGGAGCAATTAATGAGCAATCGTTTTCTGCTGGATTTAGTTGCACAAAACTATTAGAAATATGTTTTTAAGTGAAAATTATAAATTTTACGTTTTTTGTAAATATTTAAAAAAATATTAACTTTAAAAGGGGAGCAATTCTTGATTCTAAAGGAGCAATTAAGGAGCAATCGTTTGAGCTATTGTTTATTAAAAAATATGAACTTGCAGCGCCAACTTATTTCCGGTAAGAAAAAGAAGAAGAAAACCAGCTAAGACAGAGAAATGAAGAAAACAACGATGACTGTGAGAAAGGTAGAGATGATGGTCAATGGAGGAGGAGATGCAGTAAGATGATTTAATTTATATTATATAAGAAATTATTACATTATTAGTAATTTCAAAATACGATTGCAGAACACCAGTGGGAAATATCAACGTCATACGATCCGCGCTACGCTTGTCATGCGGCATACTCACCACGGACTCTGATCAGTCTGATCCATCGTCACCATGTGTCCTCGCGGTAATCTCCGTTGCTCTTTCGTCGATAATTCATCGTTCACCACCTACACGAGGAATTTGGGATACACCAAAGTCATGGTAGGCAAATAAATTGCAGAGAAATAGGTAGTGAAAATATGTTTTGTTTCCGCGATAAAATCTCACTCTCTAATGAATTAGCATGCATAAACTGAAGTAGTATTGTGTGTGTAGAACATAACTTAATCTTATTAACTTTTGTTTACAAAATGTTTATAAGTTTTTTGATTGATTTGATATTATAATTGTTAAAAAAGTTTACAAACTAATAATCCTGAAATAGCAAGTGATTATAATTGTTATCGTTCACGTTGGATAAATATGTGGGCTTTTAATAGAATTATAATTTCTTACAGAGCATCGTCGAGCAAATGGTTCATCACATCTTCGAGGAGAATCCTGAATGGACAGTTGCAAAGAGATCGGCATGGATTGACAGTTTCTAGGTCTTTGGTTTCAGCAGGGTTATTCAAGTCTTCGGCTTAAATCAATTTAAAAAGAGTTGCGCCAAGATATCGGAAGGTTTTAATTGCGTTCTCGCGAATTATGTTTCCCCACACAGCACAGTTTCTAAATCCGAAATTGCTTTCTCTCTGTTTGCATCGTGCATTGCGCATCGTGTTTCGCGAGCAAATCTCTTCTCAAAATAAATTGTTAAAATATTGTAAAATACTACTGTTAAATAAATTATGACAAAAGAAAAAATCTTAAAAAGCGTGTTTATTTTCTTAGAAAACTTTCCATGTTACGTAAACTATTTAGTAAAAAAACCGTACAGACTAAAAAAAAATTATATGTATTATTGTTCTTATTTTTGTTTTTATGGTTGGTGAATAAACTTTGTGTTTTATAAAAATGGAGATTTTGTCCTACAATTGATAGAATAAATTACTGCCAAGAACGGATAACATATTTAATATCATTCTACAGTGCAAATAATAAATTAACCAAACAGATTTCTTATAAATTAAATTAACATTTAAATAAGTATTCTAGGGTTTTGGGGAGAAAAAATATGTTTATACATACGGATATAATAATTAACTGCTAAGATCTAAGCTCGGACTGTAAGGGCTTATTTATTCGATATTAAATATGTTATCCGTTCTTGGCAGTAATTTATTCTATCAATTGTAGGACAAAATCTCCATTTTTATAAAACACAAAGTTTATTTACCAACCATAAAAACAAAAATAAGAACAATAATACATAGGTCGGTATTCATAGTCGGTTCTTATATTTAAGACCATCTTAAGTAATGTCTTAGATGCTGATACGGCTCCGTGATTGGATCATTAGCATCTTAGGACGTCAATTAAGATGATCTTAAATATAAGATCCGACTATGAATACCGGCCATACAATTTTTTAGTCTGTACTGTTTTTTTACTAAATAGTTTACGTAACATGGGAAGTTTTCTAAGAAAATAAACACGCATTATAAGATTTTTTCTTTTGTCATAATTTATTTAACAGTAGTATTTTACAATATTTTAACAATTTATTTAACATTATTTTGAGAAGAGATTTGCTCGCGAAACACGATGCGCGATGCACGATGCAAACAGAGAGAAAGCAATTTTGGATTTAAAAACTGTGCTGTGTGGGGAAACATAATTCGTGAGAACGCAATTAAAACCTTCCGATATCTTGGCGCAACTCTTTTTAAATTGATTTAAGTCGAAGACTTGAATAACCCTGCTGAAACCGAAGACCTAGAGACTGTCATCCATGCCGATCTCTTTGCAACTGTCATTTCAGGATTCTCCTCGAAGATGTGATGAACCATTTGCTCGACGATGCTCTGTAAGAAATTGTAATTCTATTAAAAGCCCACATATTTATCCAACGTGAACGATAACAATTATAATCACTTTGCTATTTCAGGATTATTAGTTTGTAAACTTTTTTAACAATTATAATATCAAATCAATCAAAAAACTTATAAACATTTTCTAAACAAAAGTTAATAAGATTAAGTTATGTTCTACACACACAATACTACTTCCGTTTATGCATGCTAATTCATTAGAGAGTGAGATTTTATCGCGGAAACGAAACATATTTTCACTACCTATTTCTCTGCAATTTATTTGCCTCCCATGACTTTGGTGTATCCCAAATTCCTCGTGTAGGTGGTGAACGATGAATTATCGACGAAAGAGCAACGGAGATTACCGCGAGGACACATGGTGACGATGGATCAGACTGATCAAAGTCCGTGGTGAGTATGCCGCATGACAAGCGTAGCGCGGATCGTATGACGTTGATATTTCCCACTGGTGTTCTGCAATCGTATTTTGAAATTACTAATAATGTAATAATTTCTTATATAATATAAATTAAATCATCTTACTGCATCTCCTCCTCCATTGACCATCATCTCTACCTTTCTCACAGTCATCGTTGTTTTCTTCATTTCTCTGTCTTAGCTGGTTTTCTTCTTCTTCTTCTTTTCCTATTATCGTATTCGACTCCGATTCTCTGGAAGGCTCGATACGGCCAATAATATTTGTTAATGCCTCAGCTACGATATCTGAAATTATATATATATAAATATAAATTTGTCGTATAATAATTATATACTATTCAAGTAATTAACATGTCCTTGTATTTCTTATACTCTCCTTATACTTTTAGACGATCCCTCGGTTCTTAACCTCTCTTCCGCTGACACACAGCTGTCAAACTGACAGCTCTCTCTTTCTCCACGACACGGTCTTTGCCCGTTCTCCACGACGTTACCGACCCAACAGTCATGAAGCACGAATAGCGCTAGGGGCGACGCGTTCAGCTACTATCTGCCCCCGAACGCGACTGACTTCAGGTAGAAGGCATTAATGACCGCGACTGTACATACATATGTACGAATGTGTATTTTATGACATTAATTGATATAATTCGTTAATCGTGTGAAATTATACATGTAAAAGTATACAGTTTGTTGCATAAATGGAAACCTGTAAATCTCGAATGTATTCCTTCTTACTATTTGTTATCTTTATTGTTTTTTTTACATCTTAATACATACTTTAATATAAAAAAAAATATTTAAAAAATATTAATATTAAAAATAAAATTGCACGAATAAAATTAATAAGTGTGTGTTTTCATGTTTTTCAATCCTTTCTCGACAGTGTGGTATTATTTTGAGAAACATTTCTTGAAACAACTTTTTCTTCTTGCATACTAACATAAGTTTCGAAACATAAGAAATTAAGAAAGTGAGAGTTGTATTAAATAAAAATATAATTTATTACAATATTACTATAAATTTCACTTTAAGGTACACATATTTATATACATTATTTCATTCTGTCAAGTATATTTACATAATTAATACAAAATTACAAACGTTATTGTACATTGTCTTTTCTCGAGTAGATGAGTAGATGTTGGTACAGCAGTTGACAAAAGTCGTCTTTTAAAAATATTTTCTCCTCTCTTTCTTTTCGATTGAATGAAAGATTCCGGAGCAAAGTGTACGGAGCAAATTCGTGCTTAAATAACAGATAAAAAAGATACATTACAAAACTTCTGATCTTTCAAACAATATAGTTTTTGTTACTTCATGATACAGTATATCAAAATAAACAAATTTAAATTTTATCATGCAGAGGCATACCGTTAACGATGTTCGAAGGCAATATAACAATCTCTACAATGCTCCGAAACCATCCTTCACGGATAATTTTGTTATCCGGTAATTTATGAAAATTTGCTTGCTCCGGTGTGCATGTTCTGCAATTATTTTCACAGTTTTTCACTATGCAGCGCACCATTTTCAATGATTTTTCACGTTTCACGACGCTCACGTTTCGGCAGAGAATGTCAACAATGACAAATGCAGAAGTAAAGTAAGATCAAGTAAGATAGAAGAGAATAACCAGAGAGTGCGAGAAGGATGTTTAGACACCAATCGTACCAAACTTTCAAAGCTAAACATTTTGTTTTTTGAAGTTGCCTGCCCTGTGTTTTTTCGTGCGCCAAAGGCTGAAAAGGGGCGTGGTTTACGAGTTTTGCGCACACCATGTATTCTTTCCACCATGCGAAAGGGTCAGAAACATCCTACCAGGCCTGACCGCCTTAATTAACCAGTCCCGTATACACATTGTAATCGTGAGTACCGTTGCCTAACTAACTAAATTCACTGTACGATCGTCCCCAGATATTTTTCTTTTGGAAATCTTCGATACATTCAATAAACTATGCTATTATAATATCTATAACTTTTAATATCTTGGGACAGTCTCTCTTAAGCGACAACATTTCATTGCTACATCATTTCCTGTCACTATAAATTTTCTCTATGAAGGAAATATTATTAACAACGGAATCTACCGAGATTCTAGAGATTCTGTTAAGTTTCTTAAACAAAGAATTAAGTAACATAAGCATAGAATATTTGGAAAATCTAGTATGCAAATATTAATATAGAAAAAATGTTTGAAGAAAGAATAAATCATTCGACAATATTAAGGTCCTTGTTTTAAAATATCTCTTTACTGAACGATAGCTCTCGCCATCCCGGGTAAAGTCGGTGAAAGGCAGACTGACCCAAAACTCAAAGGAGAGCATCTCACGCTATATAAAAAAATTGGCAGCAGTGAGAGAAAACAATTGTTACCCGAAGCGGTCGAGTCATAATTAATCGCGCTTCAGACGTGACAGTCTGTAACCAATAATGACTCTAATAAACTAATAGCGTTTTTCACTGAGAGAACTATTGCGCACTGAGTGCGCACTCGCCGCAGGCAACGTGTTTCACTGGAAAGTTTAGTGCCGAGTTTTTGCACTATAGTCACATCGGTCGATCGAACCTTCCATAATAAATTATAAATTTTTATATCAAATAGTATTTTGTATCAAATACAGCGGTACAATGCGCCACAAAACCGCACTGAGATGGCACTGAGAATAATGGACGAGTGCAAAATACTCGCACTTTTAGTGCACTCCGGCCACGGTCTAGTGTCGCCCTGGAACTGGGGTTACACGACAGTTTCCCGAAAAGTAGAGGGGATAGTGTTGGTACCAACGAAAACCTCTAGGGCATCGTGATTTTAATTTCTACGAGTTAGTAACACTGTTCAAGTAGTTAGCTGTCAGTTTTCGTAACTTTTTTGACATAAATGTGCGCGCGTGTATAATAAATATATTACGACCGTAATAGTTTATAAATGTAAATGTAAAATACATTGTAACCGTAAGTAAAATGAAATGAAATAAAAATGACATAAAAAAGTGAAAATACAAAGTGCATAGAGGATGAACGAGGTGAAAAACTATTATATATTATATGTATATGTATATATATGAGTGGATAAATTATATTATTATATGTAATTAAACAATTTTGGTTTTTTCAATGTTTTGACGTCTTAATAAATATCACTCATGGTTGTGGCCGTTGTGGCATCGTCCTTCGCACTCTGGAATCAATTTGCCATCATCGTCAACTGCGGAATGAAACATGTGCAAGATGAAAGAAGCATAAACGAGGAAGATATAGAAAGCAATAAATGGAGAATAGACAAATATATATCAGATAAGTAGCTAATATTCTCATAAAATAAAAGATTATGTATGTATGTATGTGCTGGGGCCTATTGCACAATGATTTACAAGTTAATAATATTAGTGAAAAAGCTTTGTCTTTCACTAATATCATTAACTTGTAGATCATTGTGCAAGAGGCCCCTGTCTGTAATTGTAGATGTTGTTGGACTGATTCTTTGACGGTAAACATCTATTTTACGAACCTGCTCTCGGTTTGTTTCGTCAATCTGTCGTCGCACTGCTAGTGACAGCTGATCTACTCTGATATTCGCCGTTTGGATGTGACCGTCCAACTTTTGCTGAGAACTGGGGCGTACTCGAGGACACAGTAGGCTCAGAATTTGGCAATCTTACTCCGCAGGGAATTGTTCTCCAACTATTAACATTCTGCAAGCACGTGGTTAGCTAGGAAGCTGGAACAAAAAAATTAATTAAAGGAAAGAATCAGTCCAACAACATCTACAATTACAGACAGGGGCCTATTGCACAATGATCTACAAGTTAATGATATTAGTGAAAGACAAAGTTTTTTCACTAATATTTTTAACTTGTAAATCATTGTGCAATAGGCCCCAGCACATACATACATACATAATCTTTTATTTTATGAGAATATTAGCTACTTATCTGATATATATTTGTCTATTCTCCATTTATTGCTTTCTATATCTTCCTCGTTTATGCTTCTTTCATCTTGCACATGTTTTATTCCGCAGTTGACGATGATGGCAAATTGATTCCAGAGTGCGAAGGACGATGCCACAACGGCCACAACCATGAGTGATATTTATTAAGACGTCAAAACATTAAAAAAACCAAAATTGTTTAATTACATATAATAATATAATTTATCCACTCATATATATACATATACATACAGGGTGGCCCATTTTAAAAGATGCAGGCAAATATCTCGAAAAATATGAAACATACGGAAAAACATTTGAAACAAAAGTTGTTTGGCTTGAAGGGGGACATAAGATGGTGCCATTGATGTGACCTTGGATAGTCATTTAAAGGTCACATGAAGGTCACTTTCACTTTCTTAAATGAGAACCCCCATTTTTTATTGCATATTCTTGTAGCTTATGTCGAGAGCTTTCCAAAACACTATAATAAAGTATTTTTTTATCAAGTACTTTTTGAGTTATGAGGCTTGAAAAGTACAGTACCGCCGGCATTAGCATTACCCAAAATGTACCACGTGGAGGTTGCACGGTTGGATTTACACCTCTGTTGTGTGCGTGTGTGTGTGTGTGTGTGTGTGTGTGTGTGTGTCACACAGAGATTAGGACCCCGCGGTTCGTCACTTCCACGGTATTTACTGACTCCAAACCCTCTATGTCGTGTGTATGTGTGTGTGTGTGTGTGTGTGTGTGTGTGTCAAATACAAAAGTTCATGTAACACACACACACACACACACACACACATACACACGCAGAGAGGGTTTGGAGTCAGTAAATATCGTGGAAGTGACGAACCGCGGGGTCCTAATCTCTGTGTGACACACACACACACACACACACACACACACACACACGCACACAACAGAGGTGTAAATCCAACCGTGCAACCTCCACGTGGTACATTTTGGGTAATGCTAATGCCGGCGGTACTGTACTTTTCAAGCCTCATAACTCAAAAAGTACTTGATAAAAAAATACTTTATTATAGTGTTTTGGAAAGCTCTCGACATAAGCTACAAGAATATGCAATGAAAAATGGGGGTTCTCATTTAAGAAAGTGAAAGTGACCTTCATGTGACCTTTAAATGACTATCCAAGGTCACATCAATGGCACCGTCTTATGTCCCCCTTCGAGCCAAACAACTTTTGTTACAAATGTTTTTCCGTATGTTTCATATTTTTCGAGATATTTGCTTGCATCTTTTAAAATGGGCCACCCTGTATAATATATAATAGTTTTTCACCTCGTTCATCCTCTATGCACTTTGTATTTTCACTTTTTTATGTCATTTTTATTTCATTTCATTTTACTTACGGTTACAATGTATTTTACATTTACATTTATAAACTATTACGGTCGTAATATATTTATTATACACGCGCGCACATTTATGTCAAAAAGGTTACGAAAACTGACAGCTAACTACTTGAACAGTGTTACTAACTCGTAGAAATTAAAATCACGATGCCCTAGAGGTTTTCGTTGGTACCAACACTATCTCCTCTACTTTTCGGGAAACTGTCGTGTAACCGGAACTGGACGAGTTTCTAGTGAGCACTTAGTTCTGCCCAGTGCAGCTCAGTAAAAAACGCTATTAAATGTGAACATTAATTTAAATGCATAAAATGACTTATGGCTCCTGCACACAGGACGTGGCAACGCTATAGGGAATAACACGTGGCTCACGCGTTAGCCAATCAAAGTTGGATCGAGTTTAACTTTTTTCGTGCAGCAAGAGATTTGGTTGGCTGTGGCACCAACTTCCGCCGCACGGCAAGCGCTGGCGCGTCCTGTGTGCAGGAGCCATTAGACCGGTATTCATACGGTGCATTCGGGGAGCACGCTATTAGCACAATTATTGTCCAAAACCGTTCGAGGAGACGCTTTGTGGCGCTATGATATACGATGATAACGTTACTCTAAAGGCAGCGTGACGTCATCACTCGCGCTATTTTCGCTATTATTTTCGAGGTGAGGCACAAAATGCTATTGGCGCTTATTCTCTCCTCGAACACTTGATTGCGTATAGGGGCTGCTTTCAGAATACTACAGATAACGAAACGTAACCAATGTCAATTCCAACAATGGACCAAGGACCAAGTGACGTTGAAATTAATCTGTTTGATGAAGAAAATGGAATAAATTATTCTATGAAATTGTCTCCAGAAGATGCTGCGAGTGCAAAGAATGGTAAATAATTGATGATACAGGTTATGTAGGTAGTATTCTATTTACTGTGTAATTATGATCAAATAAAAGTTGTAGGTAAAATAATGGCATAAAACTCAATAAATAAAGTTAAAATAAAAAACTCGTTTGTTATTCATACTTGGCACTCGCATCATCGGCCATATTGCAATTTTATTCTAAAGCTGCGTTCGGGGAGCTTGCTATCGCCATCGCGCTATTGGCTCCCTGAACGTAGTTTATAGCGTTTGCATTTATAGCGTTAATAGCGTCTCCCCGTATGCACCCATAGTCCGATCTTATATTTAAGACCGTCTTAAGTACCATATATTTTAAGATGTTATGAGCCAATCACAGAGCCGTATTAGGGTCTTAAGACATTACTTAAGACGGTCTTGAAATAAGATCCGACTATGAATACCGGCCATAGTTCAACATATGTAATGATTTATGTTTCAAAATAGTGGGTGCTTTCCAATTGTTTAACACATCCTAACACAAACATACACAGGAAGGCACAAAGCGTAGCAATGTGCACGACTCAATTGGAACAAAGTGTGTACTAATGTGTACGATGTGTACGGTTTTGGGTAGGGTTATTCATTATTGTGATACAAGATAATTTGAATTACTTATTACTTCAATGATACTCTTGATATTTTCGTTGATTTGTAGTTTTTTCGCCTTTTTAAATAAAAAAAAAAGAAAAACAAATGCGCGGCCACTCATTGGGTGCTTTCCAATTGTTTAACACATCCTAACACAAACATACACAGGAAGGCACAAAGTGTAGCGATGTGCACGACTCAATTGGAACAAAATGTGTACTAATGTGTACGCTGTGCACAGCTTTGGGTAGGGTTATTCATTATTGTGATACAAGCAGAGAGAAACCTGAGAGCGGCCATCCCTTTGTTCTTGCGGTGGATGCATTTTCCGACGCGCCGCCTGAAGAAGTTGA
The DNA here is from genome assembly GCA_030770355.1 of Harpagoxenus sublaevis. Taxonomy (NCBI): domain Eukaryota; kingdom Metazoa; phylum Arthropoda; class Insecta; order Hymenoptera; family Formicidae; genus Harpagoxenus; species Harpagoxenus sublaevis. The sequence continues at coordinate 92,588 of JASTWR010000497.1, read as the reverse complement.
TGTAAACTACACTCGTCACGGTCGGTAGCGGTACATGGGTGCGTATCCGTACTATGGTTGGTGTCCAAACTACTGAAAATCGATAAGGTTAATGAGTCAGACAAGGACCGACAACAATCGCTCCGTCCTTGTCTCACGTATCACGTTACGGAAGGCGAGCTAGCAGCGGCGAAGCTAAAATTTCCTTTTAGCCGTCTCGCTCAGTCTTGCTTCTCTTACGCGCTGCGTTCTGTTCAACTTCAAAAATTAATATCTCTGGTTACATTTGTCGTAGAGAAATCTTTAAAAAAGCATTTTAAAGCTAAAGAGACAATCTTTTTGAAAAAATAGTTTATGTTACAAGAAATTGCAAATTCCAATTGTTATAAGCAATTAAAATGTTTAATTAATTTTTTTACTAAAAAGTGCAATTAAAAAATTTTTTTAAATAATGCTATCTTATTCTCTACTTCATTCTAAAAGTACACATATTTTTTATTTTATGAAGAAACGATGGATTCTATCTTTTTATATAATTTTAATGACTGAGATGCCGCGCCGTGCTTGCGTCTCTGGCTCGACCAAGTGGCACGGCACATCAATTTCTTCGGAAATCTCTTGTATGTACATACAGCTTATTAATAATATAATATATAATGTTGAATATAATCAAAATTATACAAATCACATTTTTGTTATGAATACTTATTACTTCAATGATACTCTTGATATTTTCGTTGATTTGTAGTTTTTTCGCCTTTTTGAATTAAAAAAAAAAAAATGCGCGGCCACTCATTTATAGCCGCCGTGGCTAGTAACTATTTCATTGTCACTAGAGAACACAAGCTTACACAGCCGACCAGTAGCTCTCGGGCGAGTACGGATGTGTAGCGTTGTGTCGACGATTACGGCAATTGGAACACAACTTGTGTCGCCGTGTGCACGAAAGTGTCTAGGAATATTGCAATTGGAAAGCACCCAGTGTGATATGGACTATTGCTAGAGACCTAGATAATCAGAGATGCGACATTAAACCTCATGGCCTGATTGGCTGCCTAATCACGTGGTTATAACGCCATTTTCCCTATAATTGCATTTTATTAACAATCAGTGGTACGTATAATGCACATTTGTATAATGTTAATGGCAATTTATTGGTGAAAACAATAATAGAAAAATATCTACAGTGATTTTATTTAGGAAACACATACTCTTTCCCCCCTCATCTCCTTGCAACTTAACCTCACTCTGTCAATTTCTCTCACTTTATAAGTACTTATAATGGCCTAGTTTACACCGGACCGTTTGATACGCGTACCAAGTACTATATCCGTATCAAATCCGTATTAAATCTCGGGTTATCCCGGTGTAAACCGAGATTTGATACGGATTTGATACGGATATAGTACTTGGTACGCGTATCAAACGGTCGGTGTAAACTAGGCCAATGGAAGCAACATGGCGGATAATCGGAATAATCGCGATTAGATTGCGATAGCTCGATATATCTAACCTGACCTGATCGTCAATGTCGCATCTCTGTTACCTAGGACTCTAACTATTGCTTGAAACTCAACCAATCAAATGTGACTACTGCTATATTTCTTTTCTAATTTCTTATATACCTACCTAACGCATGCGCATAAATTCTGTACACACATACTTTTCAAATCCATGTATTTAGTAGAGGTTAGTCTATAGTATCTATATAATGTTAGATGCAGGCTGTATTCTCTCGTGGTAGGTACCATTTTTAACTGCCTGTTGAGTTGCGCCGCATGGTTTGTGATACAGCTTGCACGTTTTGACGAAGATTTTTATATTATATTTCAACCAAGGTGGATAGTAATTGAAACAAGGTAATAAATATTTATTTTTAATTAAGTTATACCAAAAGTATCATTTTTCGTGCTAATTCGATATAGTAAATTATTGCAAATGCTGCCGTACTGTGTATGATGCAATTTATTAGATCGCATGCGAATGAACGAAAAGTCGCATCGTGTGATGTTGACTTATTAAAATCATTTTAAGTGCAATTACTTTAATTATTGGCTAATGGATAAAATTTGAAAATTACTTGAAATCTGATTTGAAACAATCCGTTAGCTTGAAATCTCGCGTTATAAAATATCCTAATGGTATATATGTATATTATAATAATCTATAAATTGATTATATATATATATATATAAATTAATTGCGCACTCTCATCGTAAATGTAAACGTAAAAACAGCATTAGGAAGTGAGGACAGTTATAGCGAGTTAGATATTTTTTTATCTGCAGATTATGCAATTGATGTGAGAGGAAAAGAAAAAAGGCCTCCATGATTTTCTTAAAAGTGATATAAAAGCGTATTGTTCTTCTTTTTGTTCTCTCTCTCTCAACCCGGCCGTTTGGCCATGCACAGTCATTCACAATGACCGTTACTTTGGAGTTTTTCCACAGATTTCTATATACTTCTAGACTGAAATGTCGTTGACTGAAATGTCGTTCTTATACTACAGGGGCCTGTATTAATATATATAGGCTGCGGTCATTATAGGCTGCTGTACATTATATTAGAACATGTGTACTTCGTGAGAGTTAGCAGTCTCTAGTTGTCTAGTATATAATGTAGATGTGGACCAACATTTTTTCTTTTTCATAATTTCTTATTTAATACGGGAAAATTAGACCTGCTTTGTTGACAGAGTGAGCAGCATGAAAATCAATAGAAATTAGTTTTTCCGCTTAAATTTTTATTCAATTTTGGGTCAAACTTCAAGAAATCTTTTTTATTCACTGTGCTCCCTTGTTCGATTTACAATTTGTCGCTATTATGTGTATTGAAAGATGAGATGAGATATATTAAATAATATTTAAAAAATATTTTGAAAAATTTTAGTTACTTTTTTAGAGAAATTAAGAATTAAGAGTAAGTGTAGCAAACGTGTGCAATCTACATTTTGCAATTTCTTCTTTCTTTGGTACCCACGTGGTGGTAGAAGAATATAGAGTTTACACGTGCTCGTAATATTTCAAATTTACCTACAAAGAAACATTTTCCTACTTAAAAAGATATTTAAAAATGGCATTTTCTTTAAAATATTTAATTATTTAAAAATGGTATACATACATTATTAAAATTTACTTTTTCTTCAAAAAGAAGAACATAAAGCACGTGGTTGCAATATTTCGTATTTACAAAAGAAAATATTTTTCTTATTCAATAAGTTTTAATAAACGGTTCATCTTATTTTAATTATATAATAATCAAGAGACGCGGTAGCGTCTCGCGCTAAGTATATTTTTTATTAACATTAACACTAACATTATTTATAAACAAAAACAAGATTTTTGTAACAAGATTAACAAGATACATAAGCGATATATCCTTCATTGCATACGTCCAGTCGTGATGAGCGAGACGCTACCGCGTATCATTTACAGGAAGAAACTCGCTTCTCGAGAAATAAATCATTGAATTTTATTAAATAAGTAAATATTATCAAAAGATTTAAATATATTGGATAACAAAATAGATTTTTCTAATTACAATGATATAAAATTAATGCACATACATATAAGCACTTGATGCACAGATTTATATATAAGCCTGTGTTTTTATGTCCAATTTATGTAATTCAGATACGTCGTCGTCGTCGTCGTAGTCGTAGTCGTAGTCGTAGTCGTCGTCGTCGTCGTCTTCTTCTTCGCAAAATCGAGGTTTGTCGGTTTGTCCTACCGTGTCGCTAGAGAGCTCTGAGCCGTGCTAAGCGGCAAAGCTGATAAGTTCAAATTTTCGATCGACGCTCGCGCTTTTTTTCTCGCTTTCTCTCGCTCTCTCTCGCTCTCTCTCGCTCTCTCTCGCTCTCTCTCGCTCTCTCTTGATCACTCTCGCTCTCTCTCTCTCTCTCGGTGAGTACCGCATGTCGCATCGTTTCCTTGCTCCGGCTTTCTGTGAATTTTATCGCTGCCGTAAGCTGCCTTTGGGCTGTTTTGTTCTAGGCTTGAGCTGGTCTTTTGTTGCTCGTGAGGATTGATATTGAGTCTTTCTTTTCGGGCAACCCATAGACTTATATAGATAGACCGGCCCCTGCCGTGAGAGCACGCGTCGGAAGATGTACGGTGCAGACATAGCCGTGGGGGGTCTCTTCTCTCTGTCTTCTGATCGCTTGGTGGGGATAGAAGTCTAGAGTGGGGACTAGTAGGGAATAGATGGGCTAGACGTCTATCCCCACCAAGCGATCAGAAGACAGAGAGAAGAAACCCCCCACGGCTATGTCTGCACCGTACATCTTCCGATGCGTGCTCTTACGGCAGGGGCCGGTCTATCTATATAAGTCTATGGGGCAACCTAATAGCCTGATATTTTCTGGAAAAGCTGGCACTATTTTCTAACCTCAAACTGGCCTGAGTCTGTCGTACATCTGCTTTCCTGGCATCTTTTTGTGCATGTGGCGACACCTGTGGGCTTTGAGTTGCACCACCTTTCGTTACCCACCGAACTGCTACTCTGCATTTGGTTCTTCTCCTTGCTGCGGTCACCTAATGAACTATGCAGCGTACGGGCATCAGGTGTACTAGGTGTAAGAAGCCGATCGCGACCGAGTCTGTTGAGTGCAAGTGCGGGAAAACTTTTCATCCTGGTTGCGTCAAGCCATATTCCGTGACCAAATACGCGGATCATTGCTGTAAAGAGCTGGCTGCTTCACAGCCTCCGGTGCCTGGTGCGGACGGTGCTGACGGTGTTGTGCCTTGCGAGTCATTAGCTGCTTCTCTGGCTCCTCCCCTTACACCTGGGGTAGAATGTACCGAGCAGTTTGACTTTACCAATGCAACCAGCCAAACCGTTGATACAACCAACATGCTTTTACGTCAACTGATCGTGCAATTTAAGGCGTCAGAAGCACGATTCTCCGCGTTTGTCGAGGCGTCGGATTCACGATTCTTTGCTTTTGTCGAGGACCATCGGCGTACGAACAGTTCACTCAATGACAAACTCAACCAACTTAATAGTATTGCAAAAAGTGTTGAACGCAACAGTCAGCGTATTGCTGAGTTGGAGCGGCAGTGTGCTGCTCTCGCGAGTAAGGTGCTCCATTTAAAGAGTGATCCGAGTGGTCCTTATCCTGTTTCGCAGCCTTACACGTCTCGAGTCTTGCGAAAATCGGATATTATCATCTCCGGGATACCAGGTTCTCTATCCGACACATCTGAACAGCTCGTTACTAGTGTTTTTCGCGCGCTGGGCACACCGCGGCTTGTTTCCGATGTTCTTGAGACTTGAGATGTGGGGGTTAGCAACGTGTCTGCGATGCGTGATGTGGCGCCTAGCACTGTTTCCGCCTCCGATCGTGCTGTCACTACTGTTAAACCGCGATCAATTATTGTTGTACTTAAGTCTCAACAGATTCGCGACTATATTCTTTGTGCTATGCGCCGTAAGCGTCGACTAACTGTTCTCGATGTTTTCTCTCAAGATCTCCCTGGCCAAATTTATATAAACGAACTGCTTCCTACGGATATTTACAAATTGTTGCGCCGGACTCGAGTTAAGGCCAGGCAGTTATCTTTCAAGCATGTATGGTGCACAAACGGAATGATTTTTGTCCGCAAGGCACATGGTCAGCCTCCCATATTGATTACTTCTGAGGCTGATGTGGCGGGGCTTCAATGACCCTCGGCTGATGCTGGCTGTGTTCCTTCTGTTTCTATGACCTGGCTTCACTTATATATTTTCGACGATCTTGTTGACTCTGACATTTGTGACGGCATACATACCTCTCTTTTTCACCACTATATGTAATATGATTTACATGCTTTTTCACTTTACGTTCAATGTGACAATCGCTTTTGGTTTAATGTAAGTTCTACACATGCACATGTGGCCTCTCTTTTTCACCACTATGAATTATTTAATGATTTATAAGCTTTTTCATTTTATGTTTAACTTTACAATTGTTTTAGGCCTAAGTAAGTTCTACATTCGTCTAATATACGTGGTTATACTCGTTCTTTTGTTCGAGAGAGCACAATTACTGAATTCCGTTAATTTATTATTCTTCAGCAGTATTTCAGATAATTTCACTTTTCAACGAAATTCTTAGCTTTACATTCTTAGCTGTATATTTCGCTACTTATTTACTACAAGTGTATTTTCAACGAAATTCTTAGCTTTAGATTCTTAGCTGTATATTTCGCTACTTATTTACTACAAGTGTATTTCATTGTTTTTATCTGCTTTTAATTGTACCTTTGTCCTTTAGCTTTTGCTTGGGCATAATAAACCTAATCAATCAATCAATCAATTTCTCTCTCTCTCTCTCTCTGTCACTCCCGCCGAATTTGTTAAAAACGTGTTTGAGGCCCTTGGCGTCAAGGAGCTCTCATGTCACGTTTTGAACGTAAGACCTATGGTTCGAAGGTCACTCCCGGTCGCGAATCAGAGTCGTTCCTCGCGCGCCGCCGGGACTGTCTCGCTTGCTGTGACCCTGACCTCGGGTGCTGTACGAGATAGGGTTATATCAAAAAAGCGTGTCAAACGAGTACTCAGACAGAGTGAGGTATGCGGCAGCGATTCGGATCGTAACATCTTCGTGAATGAGATGCTACCCAAGGCCACATATGACCTGTTGCAGTCGACTAGGCGTGTTGCAAGAGAGAAATCCTATAAGTATGTCTGGATGAAGTCTGGACGTATATGTGTTAGACTCTCAGACGGCAAGCCTGTCATCAATGTGGATTCAGAATCTGACCTTGCTAAACTAGTTTGACCAGACCGAACTCACCGCAAAACGCTTTCTGCCACTCATGGAAAATCCCTCTCGAGAATGTCTCAGTTTCGTGTTGCTCAGTTCAATGCAAATTCCCTTCGGGGACACATTGATTTGATTAGAATACATTTCGCTACAAACTTTTTTCATGTCATTTCGATATCTGAAACATGGCTGCATTCTGATGTCTCCGACGCTCTTGTGGCCTTGGACGACTATTTCTTGATTCGGCATGATCGTGTGGGGAGGCGAGGTGGAGGAGTTGCCTGCTACGTTCATAAATCATTGAAGGTTGAAGTTATCGCCGTTTCTGCGGGGGTCAACATCAACTCTCCAGAGTATCTCATTATAGAAATCCGCTTGCCTAATAGTGAGCCAATATTATTCGCGTCTGTTTATAGAAGACCTAAAGGTCTTCTCTTACATGAATTCGTTGAAGCACTTACGAGTGTATCGCACTTTTATAAGAATATCATTGTCGGCGGCGACTTGAACTGTAACCTTCGATTAACGAATTTCGAAGCTAACTACCTGCGTGATCTTATGTTAAGTATATCGATGAATATTGTGCAATTCGGGGCTACGTATCATACGGCTACAACCGATTCGTGGCTTGATGTTTTGGCTGTGGATGATAATGACAAGATTCATAGTTTTGCCAAGTCGGAGTGCCCGTTTGTGGCTGGACATGATCTTTTAGAATTAACGCTCTTGCTTGGCACAAGCTTAGATAATAGACGCTCTATTATAAGGCGCAGCTATGGAGGCATTGATTGTGATGAGTTCCGTAACTACCTTCAGTCTGTTGTGGAGGACTCTGACTTTCTTGTGCGAATTCAAACTATTGCTGATAATGTTGGTGATCCGTCCGATAGCCATGGTGTTGATGGGTTTTGTGCATCGTTGTCTGGTGCCATGATTAAAGTGCTTGATGCTTTGGCCCCTGCACGTGTATTTGTGATTCGGAAGCCTCCAGCACGGTGGCTCTCGGACGATCTCAGAGTGAGGCTCCGCGCTCGTAATAGATTGTACAAGCAGGCTAAGCGCTCGGACTGTTTACTGGACTATACCACCTATAGACTCTTTAGAAACCAGCTTAATGTAGATATTAAGCGTGCTAAGAGCGAGTTCCAATATAACTCTTTTATCAATATTGCGGATTCGGCCAAGCTATGGAGAGAACTTGAACGTCTGGGTCTGATCAAGTCAACTCTGGTCTCTCCATTACACTTTTTCACATCCAACCAGTTAAATGCGTATTATGCTTCGGTTTCTGAAGCTCAGTCGCCGTGTTCATATGCGGACCTTGTCTCGGCTATTGCCCAAATTACTCGACCAACTCTGCGACCAGAGTTTAGGTTCTCCATTATAGTGCCTCGTGAGGTTTTTAAGCTCGTTACAAATGGACCCTTGCACTCGTATGCGTCGGGTTCAGATGGCATTCCACTGTATATTTTGCGGATTGCTTGGCCCGTTATTTCTTCGTTGATTACTGCTTTACTTAATCGGTCGTTGGAGACTTCCACGTTCCCGTCGGAATGGAAGCGAGCACTTATTCGCCCACACTCGAAGATTCGAAATCCACAGTCTCCGTCTGACACGAGACCGATAGCTAATCTGCCGGAACTGTCGAAGATTCTTGAGAGGATTGTTGCCTCGCAAATTGCATACTATTTGGACAATTTCGATCTTTTAAATCCAAGACAGTCTGCTTACCGCCCGGGACATAACACGCAGTCCGCTCTGTTGCGAGTCTGTGATGACATCAAGCAGGGAATTGATGGTGGTCATGTCACAATCATGATACTCTTCGACTTTAGTAAGGCGTTCGACACGGTTCCACATCTTCGACTCCTCGTAAAGCTGAAAGAGATCGGTTTTTCTGATGCTGCTCTAATGTGGATCTTCTCATACCTGACTGGCCGATTTTAGGCGGTGGTTGATGATGTTGGCAATGTCTCTGATTGGCTGTTTATGTCATCCGGAGTGCCTCAGGGCTCTGTGCTTGGTCCCCAGTTATTTTCTCTCTACATCAACGATATATGCCGTGTTTTGCTTTATACACATCACATGCTGTTTGCTGACGATGTTCAAATCTATCTTTCGTGTCCGCCGGCTGACATCATTCGTGGTCTTGAATTGATTGCTAGAGATGCTAAAGCCATTTTTGATTATGCCGAATTGAACGGTCTTAAACTCAATCCAACTAAGTCAAAAGTTATCATATTCGGGAGTCAAGCGCATATAAATAATATTGATCTTAATCTCTTACCACCTGTAGTGGTGAACGACATGCCTCTACCTTTTGTAAGTGAGGTGAGAAACTTGGGTGTTATCTTTACGTCCAGTCTTTCTTGGAGGAAGCACATCTTGCTTGTCTCACAAAAAGTTCATTATGCGCTATACAATCTCAAGTTCAACAAGAACTCTCTCTCTACTGCATTGAGAATAAAGCTTGTCGTCACCTTAATTATGCCTCACATCGACTACTGCTGTCTAGTGTATCATGGCTTGACGGATGAGTTAAACACGAAAATACAAAGGCTTGTAAATTGTAGTATCCGATTCATCTACAATCTCAGGCGTGATGAACATATAACTCCGTATAGGCGTCAGTTGGGATGGCTCCGTGTCGAAAATAGGAGACTTTATTTCTTGGGCTGCCAGATGTATCGGGTCCTCCATTTGCGTTCACCATCTTACCTGCGTGAACTCTTTACTGCACCTGATCCATCCCTGAGGAGATCCGAACGACTGGTCACCTCTTCTCAGACCTTCCATCTGCCTGCTCATAGAACGGTTACCTATAGAAACTCCTTTCATATCTCTGCAATCTGTTTCTGGCATTCTCTCCCTGGCAATATAACATCTGCATCTTCTCTTGCATCATTTAAGAGCCTTCTCCGATCATTTCTGCAGGCATCTGAGTCTGACTAAGTCTACCAGCTTTCTTCTGATTCTAATATGTTATTTTTCTTTTCTCTTCTTTTTGATTGCTGTTGGTGGGGTGTCAGGCGTTTGAGTGGCAGTATTAAGTCGATTGGCTTTAAGTAGCGTTATTAGTGTTAGGTAGTTTAGTTTTAAGTGCGTTTAGTTTTTAAGTTGTACATTGTTATATGTTATGATTCTTGTTACTTTATACTGAGTATGTTGTAGTTTATGAATTATGTATTTTTTCTGATTTATTGTTACTTTACAGTATAATTGTAACTTGGTATATTGTATCCTTGCCCTATAGCTATGCTTGGGCATAAATAAACATATCTATCTATCTATCTCTCTCTTTCTCTCTCTCTCTCTCTCTCTCTCTCTCTCTCTCTCTCTCTCTCTCTCTCTCTCTCTCTCTCTCTCTCTCGGTGAGTACCGCATGTTGCTGCGTTTCCTTGCTCTGGCTTTCGGCGAACTCCATCTCTGCCGCAACTGCCTTCGGGCCGTTTTTGTTACAGATTTAAGCAAGTCTTTCGTTGCTTTTTAAGATAGATATTTTATCTTTCTTTCCTTGCAACTGCCGTGCTGGATATCTTGGAGTACAAGTTCACTTCTCATTCTAACCTCACTTTTGCCTGATCTTGGGATAGCGCATGAATCGCCTTCTGGTTTTCTCTTGTGGTGACATCTGTGGGCTTCGATACACACCACCAACTGTTACTCTTTGAACTGCCTCTCTGCATTTTGGTTCGACTTCTCGCTGTAGTCACCTCATCAATCATGCCACAATTAAGGAGTGACGACACAACAATTGTGCTGTTACGTCAACTGTTAGAGCAGATGAAGTCGTCCGAAGCGCGATTCTCCGCATTTGTTGAGTCGTCCGATGCGCGATTCTGTGAACTCAACGACAAACTCAACCAGTTAAATTGCCTAGCAATAAGTGTCGACCGCAACAGTCAGCGTATTGCTGAGTTGGAGCAGCAGTGTGCTGCTCTCACGAATGAAGTGCGTGGTTTAAAGAGCAAATTAAAAAGCGAACTAGAAAGTGAATTAAAAAGCGAACTAAAGTGTGAATTAAAGAGAGATTTGAGTGATCTGAGTGGTCCTCATCTTGTCCCGCAGCCTTCCGCGTCTCGAGTCTTGCGAACATCTGATATTATTATTTCCGGGTTACCGGGTTCTCTGACTGACACATCGGAACAGCTTGTCTCTAGTGTTTTTCGCGCGCTGGGTACACCGCAGCTTGTTTCTGATGTTCTCGAGACTCGAGACGTGGGGGGTAGTGTCGTGTCTGCGAAGTCTGTGACGCACGGTGTGGCGCCCAGCACTGATTCTGCCTCCGATTGTCCTGTCCCTGCGGTCAGACGGCGATCTATAATTGTTGTACTCAAGTCGCGGCAGATTCGTGACTACATACTCAGTGCTATGCGCCGTAAACGTCGACTGTCCGTCAACGATGTTTTCTCAAAAGATGTCCCCGGCCATATTTATATTAACGAACTGCTTCCTATAGATATTTACAAATTGTTGCGCCGGACTCGAGTTATAGCCGGGCAGTTATCTTTTAAGCACGTATGGTGCACGAACGGTATGATTTTTGTCCGCAAGGCACATGGTCAGTCTCCCATATTGATTACTTCTGAGGCTGATTTAGCGGGGCTTTAATGACCCTAGGCTGATGCTGGCTGTGTTCCTTCGGTTTCTGTGACCCGGCTTAACTTACATATTTCCCACGATCTTGTAGACTCAGACATTTGTGATGGCACATGCATGCCGCTCTTATTCACCACTATAACGCGATGATCGCCTTAGGTTTAATGAAAGTTCCACATACGCACATGCGAGTCACTCTTTTTCACCACGATGAAATATTTAATTATTTATAAGCTTTTTCACTTTATGTTCAACATTACAATCGTTTTATGCTCAAGTCTATATTAGTCTAGTTACGTGGTTATACTTGTTACGTACTCTAGTTACGTGGTTATACTTGTCCTTTATTTGAGAGAGCATAATAACTGGATTTCGTTGACTCATAATTTTTCAGCAGTATTTCAGATAATTTCACTTTTCAACGAAATTCTTAGCTTTACATTCTTAGCTGTATATTTCGCTACTTATTTACTACAAGTGTATTTTTAACGATATTCTTAGCTTTACATTCTTAGCTGTATATTTCGCTACTTATTTACTACAAATGTATTTTCAACGAAATTCTTAGCTTTATATTCTTCTTTCTATTTTCAACGATATTCTTAGCTTTACATTCTTAGCTGTATATTTCGCTACTTATTTACTACAAATGTATTTTCAACGAAATTCTTAGCTTTATATTCTTAGCTGTATATTTCACTACTTATTCACCATAAGTGTATTTCTTTGTTTTTATCTGCTTTTATTGTACCTTTGCCCTTTAGCTTTTGCTTGGGCATAATAAACGTAATCAATCAATCAATCTCTCTCTCTCTCTTTCTCACTTTTTTCGCTCTCTCTCGCTTTCCAACGCTCTTTCTCGCTTCTTCTCGCTTTCTCTCGCTCTCTCTCGATCTCTCTCGCTCTTTTTCGCTCTTTTTCGCTCTTTCTCGCTCTCTCTCGTATTTAACGTTCTTTCACGCTCTCTCTTGCTGCTTCTCGTTGTCTCTAGCTCTTTCTCGTTTTTTCTTGTTTTCTAACGTTTCTTCACGCTCTCTCTCACTTTTTCTCGCTTTTTCTCGTTTTTTCTCGCTCTCTCTCGCTTTCTGTCGATCTTTCTCAACTGTTTCTCGATCTTTCTTGCTCTTTCTCGCTGTCTCTCGCTTTTTCTCGCTTTCTAACGCATTTTCAAGCTCTCTCTCACTCTTTCTTGCTTTCTCTTAATCTTTCTCGCTTTTTTCGCTCTCTCTCTCGCTTTCCAACGCTCTTTCTCGCATTTTCTCGCTTTTCTCTATCTTTCTCGCTTTTTTCGCTTTCTCTCGCTTTCCAACGCTCTTTCTCGCTTTTTCTCGCTTTCTCTCGCTCTCTCTCGATCTCTCTCGCTCTTTTTCGCTCTTTCTAGCTCTTTCTCGCTGTCTCTCGTTTTTTCTCGCTTTCTAACGTTTTTCACGCTCTCTCACGCTCTTTCTCGCTTTCTCTCGATCTTCTTCGCTCTTTCTCTCTCTTTCTCGCTTTTTCTCGCTCTCTCTCGCTTTCTCTCTCTCTCTCTCGGTGAGTACCGCATGTTGCTGCGTTTCCTTGCTCTGGCTTTCGGCGAACTCCATCTCTGCCGTAACTGCCTTCGGGCCGTTTTTGTTACAGATTTAAGCAAGTTTTTCGTTGCTTTTTAAGATAGATATTTTATCTTTCTTTTCTTGCAACTGCCGTGCTGATATCTTGGAGTACAAGTTCACTTCTCATTCTAACCTCACTTTTGCCTGATCTTGGGATAGCGCATGAATCGCCTTCTGGTTTTCTCTTGTGGTGACATCTGTGGGCTTCGATACACACCACCAACTGTTACCCTTTGAACTGCCTCTCTGCATTTTGGTTCGACTCCTCGCTGTAGTCACCTCATCAATCATGCCGCAATTAAGGAGTGATGACACAACAAATGCGCTCATACGTCAACTGGTTGAGCAGTTGAAGTCGTCCGAAGCGCGATTCTCCGCATTTGTTGAGCAAAGGAAGGCGTCGGACGCATGTTTCTCCGCTTTTGTCGAGGACCAGCGGCGCACGAACAGTGGACTTAACGATAAGCTTAACCAGCTAAACAGCATAGCGAAAAGTGTCGACCGCAACTGTCAGCGTATTGCTGAGTTAGAGCAGCAGTGTGCTGCTCTTACGAATGAAGTGCGCCGTTTAAAGACCGTATTAAAAAGCGAATTAAAAAGTGAATTAAAAAGTGATCTAAGTGATCCTCATTTTGTTCCGCAGCCTTCCGCGTCTCGAGTTTTGCGAACATCGGACATCATTATTTCCGGGATACCAGGTTTTCTGACCGACACATCGGAACAGCTTGTCTCTAGTGTTCTTCACACGCTGGGTGCACCGCAGCTTACTTCCGATGTTCTCGAGACTCGTGACGTGGGGGGTAGTGACGTGTCTGCGATGCGTGGTGTGGCGCCTAGCACTATGTCTGCCTCCGATCGTGCTGTCACTGCTGTCGGTCAGAGATCTATAATTGTTGTATTTAAATCGCAACAGATTCGCGACTATATTCTCAGACTATATTTTGCTTTGCGCCGTAAACGTCAACTGACTGTCCTAGATGTTTTCTCTAAAGATCTCCCTGGCCAAATTTATATAAACGAACTGCTTCCTACGGATATTTACAAATTGTTGCGCCGGACTCGAGTTATAGCCAGGCAGTTATCTTTTAAGCACGTATGGTGCACGAACGGTATGATTTTTGTCCGCAAGGCACATGGTCAGTCTCCCATATTGATTACTTCTGAGGCTGATTTAGCGGGGCTTCAATGACCCTAGGCTGATGCTGGCTGTGTTCCTTCGGTTTCTGTGACCCGGCTTAACTTATATATTTCCCACAATCTTGTAGTCTCAGACATTTGTGATGGCACATGCATGCCGCTCTTATTCACCACTATAACGCGATGATCGCCTTAGGTTTAATGAAAGTTCCACATACGCACATGCGAGTCACTCTTTTTCACCACGATGAAATATTTAATTATTTATAAGCTTTTTCACTTTATGTTCAACATTACAATCGTGTTATGCTCAAGTCTATATTAGTCTAGTTACGTGGTTATACTTGTCCTTTATTTGAGTGAGCATAATAACTGGATTTCGTTGACTCATAATTCTTCAGCAGTATTTCAGATAATTTCACTTTTCAACGAAATTCTTAGCTTTACATTCTTAGCTGTATATTTCGCTACTTATTTACTACAAGTGTATTTTCAACGATATTCTCAGCTTTACATTCTTAGCTGTATATTTCGCTACTTATTTACTACAAATGTATTTTCAACGAAATTCTTAGCTTTATATTCTTCTTTCTATTTTCAACGATATTCTTAGCTTTACATTCTTAGCTGTATATTTCGCTACTTATTTACTACAAATGTATTTTCAACGAAATTCTTAGCTTTATATTCTTAGCTGTATATTTCACTACTTATTTACCATAAGTGTATTTCTTTGTTTTTATCTGCTTTTATTGTACCTTTGCCCTTTAGCTTTTGCTTGGGCATAATAAACCTAATCAATCAATCAATCAATCAATCAATCAATCAATCAATCTCTTTTGCTTTCTCTCGATCTTTTTTGCTCTTTCTTGCTCTTTCTCGCTGTCTCTCGCTCTTTCTCGCTTTCTAACGCTTTTTCAAGCTCTCTCTCGCTCTTTTATGCTTTCTCTTGATCTTTTTCTCTCTTTCTCGCTTTTTTTCGCTTTCTCTCGCTTTCTAATGCTCTTTCTCGTTTTTTCTCGCTTTCTCTCACTCTCTCTCGATCTCTCTCGCTCTTTCTCGTTCTCTCGCTTTCTAACGCTCTTTCACGCTCTCTCTTGCTATTTCTCGTTGTCTCTCGCTCTTTCTTGCTTTCTAATGTTTTTTCACGATCTTTTTTGCTTTTTCTCTCTCTTTCTCGCTCTCTTTCGCTTTCTCTCAATCTTTCTTGCTCATTCTCGCTCTCTTTTGCTTTCTCTCGATCTTTTTTGCTCTTTCTTGCTCTTTCTCGCTGTCTCTCGCTCTTTCTCGCTTTCTAACGCTTTTTCAAGCTCTCTCTCGCTCTTTCTTGCTCTTTCTCGCTCTCTCTCGCTTTATAATGCTCATTCACGCTTTATATCGCTTTTTCACGCTTTTTGTCGCTCTTTCTCCCTCTCTCACGCTTCTTCACGCTCTTTCTACTGCTTTTTACCTCCAGGTATACATAAGTACACATATTGAGTCACTTCAAAGCCCCTAATGGGGGTTTAAGGGGAGCGAAGCCCCTCGGCGGGGGCAGCGGAGCAAAGCCCCCGACGGGGTGGTTCAGGAGGGCGGAGCCCCCCCGACTATCATAAAACACTTCTATTACAAAAGCAACATTTATGTCTATTACAAAAACAAGACAATCTGGTAGAGAAAAGTGTCGCGAAACAGTCGTTGACAGCGATGAGGGTGGTTGTGGGGAGAGGAACAACGCCCTACCTTGCGTGAGGGTCTTGCTAATCTTTTCTGTATCCATTATTTTTAGTATATTGTAGACTCATCTATTTAGTATATATATAAAGTAAAGATTTAATACATATATAAAACTTAACAAAAACTTGTGAAATCCGCCTAAAAATGACATTCAAAATGTAAAAAAAGGACGCCAAGTACATTTTACGCAAAATAATTTTATAAATAATACTAGGCAAAAAGATGAAGTATTTTTTAAAAACACAAAAACACTAAATTTAATGGCACAAAAAAGAAGTGAAATCAAAGTATTATTGCAAGTATATTTATTAGAGTATTCAAATAAATATCTCAAAGTTGCAGTAAACTTAATATAGGATGCAGAGGACATTTAAAATGTATGAAATGCAGTGGAAAAATAAAATAAATATATAAAAATATCTCAAAGTTGCAGTGAACTTAATATAGGATGCAGAGGACATTTAAAATGTATGAAATACAGTGGCAAAATAAAATAAAAATATAAAGTACAATAGATAGCGTAATGAGAGAGGTGCAGGAATTGAAAAGGGTTTAATTGCATCGATAACAAGCACCAAATTATGTGAGAGACAACAATCAAAGATGGACATAATCTCCAGCAGCATACTCGGCGTGCCCGTATTTTTTGTTAAAATTATAGGCAATATGGGCACCCCAAGTATGCTGCTGGAGATTATGTCCCTCTTCGATTGTTGTCTCTCACATAATTTGGTGCTTGTTATCGATGCAATTAAACCTTTTTCAATTCCTGCACCTCTCTCATTACGCTATCTATTGTACTTTATATTTTTATTTTATTTTGCCACTGTATTTCATACATTTTAAATGTCCTCTGCATCCAGCTATATTAAATTCACTGCAACTTTAAGATATTTTTATATATTTATTTTATTTTGCCACTGTATTTCATACATTTTAAATGTCCTCTGCATCCTATATTAAGTTTACTGCAACTTTGAGATATTTATTTGAATACTCTAATAAATATACTTGCAATAATACTTTGATTTCACTTCTTTTTTGTGCCATTGAATTTAGTGTTTTTAAAAAATACTGTATCTATTTGCCTAGTATTATTTATAATTTATTTTATTTTGCCAATGTGTGTATTTCATATATTTTAAATGTCCTCTGCATCTTATATTAAGTTTACTGCAACTTTGAGATATTTATTTGAATACTCTAATAAATATACTTGCAATAATACTCTGATTTCACTTCTTTTTCGTGCCATTAAATTTAGTGTTTTTGTGTTTTTAAAAAATACTTCATCTTTTTGCCTAGTATTATTTATAAAATTATTTTGCGTAAAATTTACTTGGCGTCCTTTTTTTACATTTTGAATGTCTTTTTTAGGCGGATTGGTTTATTTGCAGTACGGACTGCTCAAATATCAGATTTTGATATTAGGTTTTAACAGATGTTGACGATATAAATTGAATAAAATCCAGATCGAGCTTAACTTTATAGTTGTAATTAAACCTCCAAGTATTAAAATTTTACACTGTATTCATTGCTATATGTGTACTACGAGTGTATGAAGTTAGCCCCCCTTGTTTTGAAATTTATATTTTTGAAAGTTGTTCTAGGTTGTTCTGAATTTGTACTACATTGTTCCAAAGCGATATTCCTTAATTCCAAACAGTTTTTTAATAAAATAAAAACAACGATTATTTTTGCTGGATAAAAATAATTTTGATTTTTGAAAAAAGGGGGGCTAGCAAAAAAAATTGTTTATTTTATTTTATTAAAAAACTATTTTAAATTAAGGAATATCGTTTTTGAACAATGTAGCACAAATTCAGAACAACCTAGAACAACTTTCAAAAATATGAATTTCAAAAAAAGGGGGACTAACTTCATACACTCGTAATACACATACAGCGATGAATACAGTGTAAAATTTTAATACTTGGAAGTTCAATTACAACAAAAATTAAGCTCAATCTGGATTTTATTCAACTTATATTGTCAACATCTGTTAAAACCTCATATCAAAATCTGATATTTGAGCAGTCCGTACTGCAAATAAACTAATTCGAAAGTTTCTCCGGAAAATGTTTTTCAAAAATGTATAACTATATATATTATTTTTTTGTTGCAGATATCATGGAACTAGGACAATCTCTAATATGTGTAAAAGATATGATCTTTCGCATAAAGGCGTTGATAGAAAAAAAAAAAAAAATAGTAACAAAGAAAGAAAAAGTCTTAGGAAAAGGACGAACGTCAATGAATAAACAATCAGAATTGAGTCAACAACAAGAAGCATTATTTGACAATCTTATTGACAAGTAAGTTTACCTTTAACCTTAAAGTTATTTCTGTGTTATTAAACACAAAAATCTTTAATATTAATCAATTTTTATTTTCTTTGCAGAGAAAAACAATTAGCAAGCGTACAAGCCATATTTGGAGAAGACCACTTCGAGGAACTGGATGCCGTAATAAATGAGATTGAAATAAAACTTAATTCATTATTATTATTATGGGACAATTTATTAAAACCACGCATGTTCCGAATTACGTAAGTAAAATATTTTGTAGTTATCTTAATGTATAAAAAATACATAATTACTATATTTGAAAAAAAAATTTTAGATTTGATGATTCTCTCAAGGCGTCAATTGCGCAACAAGATAACGCAATGGACCAAACTAAGAAATAAAAAAAAAACTATTCTTCGAATAGTAATTACAGAAGTTATAAAAAAGTGGTAAATGGATTGCCGACTGTGCGTGTAAAATTGACTGAAGAATTTTGACTGGGGTAGGAAGTATTCTAGCCAGTTGATTTGCTACTCTAGTTCATATACTGTACAAAAACCTAAAGGATTTTAGAGTTAAATGTTTGCGTGTTTAAAAAATATCTCGAAAGCATATAGGTATACAATTTTTCTCAAATCAAACCAATATCATGTTATTTTGGGTGTCTTAAAGTACGCAAAACTCACAATTAGTTCAAGAATCGCATGCGTCGACCGAACATGGGTGTGTCAACTTAAGTAAGTAGATATTTTTAAAAACTGAAAATACACCTATGTTGCAGATTGCCGAAAATTTGTGTGAAACTTATTTTTGGTATCAATATCAGCTAAATTATTTGTTTAATATGTGTAACGTGTTTTATCTTTTTGTGAATTATCAATTTTGTTCTATTTCTAATTATTATTATACGCATATTTGTAGATTCAGTTGATATATGCGTGCTTCCATCAAGTGTCTCATATTTTGAAATAGAATGTCGGACATTCGTGTCTTTAATTGGCGGAAATACCTATTTCTTTGGTCATAGTTTAATGGCTCGAAACTTTTCTCAGAATTGGACCAGAAATTTTAGTTGCGTGTGCAAATTATGGGAACCCGGGGCCTAACGGGACCACGGGGTATAATGGGATATGGTCGATATCTTTTTACAGAGATGCTTTCATGTAACAAAATGTATAAAAATTATTGCTCTTAGATGTCTCTAACCGTGTGCGGTTATTAGTAAAAATGTAAAAAGGTGTCAAGCATATAATTATTTCTAATAGTGCTTCTGTGTGATATTTTTTGCAATAAATCAATAATTAATTTCATTTTTCGATTCTTATTAGTATACTAATAAGAATCGAAAAATGAAATTAATTATTGATTTACGTATGAGGATGTGCTGTTTCAACAAAACTAGATTTGTGTTTGAAAACCAAAAAATATTAGGCGCGCAATCAACTGAAAATTAGTTGGAATAAGTATACAAAAATTCACATATAAATATTGCTATCGACACGAACACACACGCGCGCGCGCGCGCATACACGCACACACCACACGCGCGCGCGTGCGCGTTGTTACGCCTTTAAGCCTCTTTGTCGTTTAGATAATTTATGGTAACTCGTATATGTTTATGCGCACGCGCGCGAGGATTCACAGACTACTTTGATTATCCCACATTGTAATAAGCAGAATATGTTGCAAAATAAACAAAAGTGTTTGAAAGCCATACTGTGCCTTTGTGTGGTCAGTTTATACCTACGTAAAGATCTATTACTGCAAGTCATTTCAAAAGGCTCTAACGTTACTTTCCTAAAATATGGCTTTTTCAGGATCTGCTAAAGATCCACACACCTTTGCGAATCCAGGTATATCAATTACTGACTCAATAAAATACTAATAAAATAAAGGACGTTTGCGAAATTTAAAGATTTATAAGGCAAAACTGCTGCACATATATTTAGCTCTCTAGTAATTTAAAATTTTTTAAATTAGAGATTTTTTCACAGTTCTAATTAACTGACAATATTCTACGAATCTTCTTAAATGTATGAAATATTGTATTTATTATAAAAGTCTGGAAATTGTTTGCCTTTTACAAATAATATTACACGCAACCACCACAATAATTTCAATTACAGCAGGGTTATTATTTTCTGTCATGTATTTATACCTCGCCTTATACATTACATTTACATGTATATCATTATTTATTACTTATAACTATTTATTGCTATTTTTCTAATTACAAGAATTCGAACGTGTAATCAATACCCATTTAGAATTAATTGTGGATTTTAATCAAACAATTCTTGAAGGAAAAGCAACTTTAATTATCGAAAGAATAAAACCTTCAGTTAATGAAATAGTGAGTAAACGTTTTTTTTTTATCAATCAAAAATATTGATTGGTTACTAATATGTATATCTAATAATTAGTCTTTAGGTATTCTCGGACTTAATATATTAAGCGTCACAAACATGCTTGATAGAACACATTTACGATATAATGTTCTTTATAATTCTGCATCTGTAAGTTATTTACTTCACGTACAGTTCCCACAAACTGTTATTAGTGCTACTTCTAAATCTAGGTAAATAAAGTTTAAAGATTATTGATGTAAAAATTGAATATATATACCTATAATAAGATATACTTTCAGATGTGAAATTCAAATTGAATATAGAACAAGTCCATACACTCCTGCATTATATTTTCTAACAGATAAACAAACTGCTGATGGTAAACATCTTTTTTTACTGTCTCAAAACAAGGTAAACTTGCAAGACAAAGCTATTTTCTATATAAACGTAGAGTGTATAAATACCTGTATTTTTTCAGCTAATGTACGCTAGATCATGGTTTGCCTGCCAGGACACACCGTCTGTCAAATTTACATACACTGCTAAGGTATGAATTTAATCACAGATATAGAATTTGTATGCATTCTGCACTTATTTATATTTATTTATTATATAAAAACAATGACGTACAATTGACTGTTATCGAGATTATTGATAAAAATATTAAAAATTTGCGAAGAAATATAAAATGCGTAAAAAATAATTAAGTGATTAGATAAGTAAAAAAGAATTAAATAATTTTATAAACGTAAATTCTCTCATTAACTATATTTGCCTATAAACTGTTTTAATTAAATTAAATTAAAGTATCTATTTAATGTTTATTGATGTATATTTCATTTTTTTATATTTCAGTACCGAAAAATTTTACAGTTCTAATGTCCGCAATTATGCACAATATAACGTGCGAGGATCCGCAGTTAGACGTATTTGAATTCCATCAAATAAACTGGGTACCATCTTATGCGGTGATTATTGCTGTGGGCTCATTAGAGAAGAGAAATTTGACCGCAAAATTGTTTTTTTTATTTTATTAAAAAACTGTTTTGAATTAAGGAATATCGTTTTTGAACAATGTAGTACAAATTCAGAACAACCTAGACCAACTTTCAAAAATATGAATTGCAAAAAAATGGGGACTAACTTCATACACTCGTAATACACATATAGCGATAAATACAGTGTAAAATTTTAATACTTGGAAGTTCAATTACAACAAAAATTAAGCTCGATCTGGATTTTATTCAACTTATATCGTCAACATCTGTTAAAATCTTATATCGAAATCTGATATTTGAGCAGTCCGTACTGCAAATAAACTAATTCGAAAGTTTCTCCGGAAAAGTTTTTCAAAGATGTATAACTATATATATTATTTTTTTGTTGCAGATATCATGGAACCAGCACTGCAATCTGTTGAGGGTGCAAAAGATATAATCTTTTGCATGAAGGAGTCGATAGAAAAAAAAAAAAAGAAATAGTAACAAACAAAAAAACATTAATGAAAAAACAATTAGATCTATTTCAAGAACAAGCAACATTATTTCAAAATCTTATTGACACGTAAGTTTACCTTTAACCTTAAAGTTATTTCTGTGTTATTAAACACAAAAATCTTTAATATCATTCAATTTTTATTTTCTTTGCAGAGAAGAAAAATTAACAAAAGAAGAAGCCTCATGTGGAGAAAACTCCTTCGACGAACTGATTACCATCTTGAATGGAATTGAAAACCAATTAATCCCAGACAGCACGTACAAGACGTCCTCAGGATCGTCCTGAACACGTCCAGGACGTCCTGGGATATTTTCAGGATACTTAGTTGTTTCCCAGATAGCAATGACATCTTCGGAAAATCCGAAGGACATCCAGGACATGTGTTATTGTAAATATTTTATTTGACTTTATTAATTGTGGTGAAATACTTAAAAATAGCTTCAGAATGTTTTAAGTAACGTAATAAATTATAAATTTTTCATAAATGTCCACTAGATTCAAATAACATAAGAAGTCCTAAAATTAAAATTTTATCATAATATTTTTAATATAAAATATGAAATATCTTGTAAAGTATTCACTTTTCGATGACTTTACCTTACCGCTTTTATACATAGCTAAATAATCAAAGAAATCGAATAATAATATTAATTTTTACATTTGTAATTTTTCAAAATTAAGTTTGTACATACACGAAATGTAATCAAATTTTTTTACGTACGTCCAGGATATCTTGAGGAGTATCGCAGGATATCCTGAATACATCCTGTAAAACTTCTCCTCCTCCTCCTAAAATATTATGACAAAATTTGAAATATCTCAGTAAATTCTTAACAAAAGAGAACTTTATTATAGTGTTTAAAAAACTTTGTAACAAGGGTTACAAGAATAAACAATAAAAATAGGGGCTTCTATATAAAAAATTTAGATCAAAAGCACCTTAAATTTTTTAAATAAAACACCATAGGGGGTTAAATAAAAAATAGTCTTTTTGCATATTCTTGTAGCCATTGTCGAGACGTTTTTAAAACACTATAATAAAGCTCTCTTTTGTTAAGAATTTTCTGAGATATTTTAAATTTTGTAATTATATTTTTAATATAAAATATGAAATATTTCGTAAAGTATTTACTTTTCGATGATTTTACCTTAATACTTTTATGCGTAGAATAATAAAAGGAATCGAATAATGTAAAAAAAAACAGACAAATTAATTTTAAAAAATTTGATTACATTT
Source organism: Harpagoxenus sublaevis (assembly GCA_030770355.1). Taxonomy (NCBI): domain Eukaryota; kingdom Metazoa; phylum Arthropoda; class Insecta; order Hymenoptera; family Formicidae; genus Harpagoxenus; species Harpagoxenus sublaevis. Next base: position 69,450 of record JASTWR010000497.1, on the reverse strand, counting down.
CGTGTATGTACAAACTTAATTTTGAAAAATTACAAATGTAAAAATTAATATTATTATTCGATTTCTTTGATTATTTAGCTATGTATAAAAGCGGTAAGGTAAAGTCATCGAAAAGTGAATACTTTACAAGATATTTCATATTTTATGTTAAAAATATTATGATAAAATTTTAATTATCTCAGTAAATTCTTAACAAAAGAGAACTTTATTATAGTGTTTTAAAAACGTCTTGACGAGGGCTACAAGAATGTGCTATAAAAAATAGGGGCTTCTGTATAAAAAATTTAGATCAAAAGCACCTTAAATTTTTTTAATAAAACACCATAGGGGGTTAAATAAAAAATAGTTTTTTTGCATATTCTTGTAGCCCTTATCGAGACGTTTTCAAAACACTATAATAAAGCTCTCTTTTGTTAAGAATTTTCTGAGATATTTTAAATTTTGTCATTATATTTTTAATATAAAATATGAAATATTTTGTAAAGTATTTACTTTACCTTAATACTTTTATGCGTAGAATAATGAAAGGAATCAAATGATGTAAAAAAAATTATAATGTTAAAAAATTTGATTGCATTTTGTATACAAACTTAATTTTGAAAAATTACAAATGTAAAAATTAATATTATTATTCGATTTCTTTGATTATTCTATATATAAAAGTATTAAGGTAAATACTTTACTAAGGTGAATACTTTACGAGATATTTCATATTTTATATTAAAAATATTATGACAAAATTTTAAATATCTTAGTAAATTCTTAACAAAACAAAACTTTATTATAGTGTTTTAAAAACGTCGTGACAAAGGCTACAAGAATACACAATAAAAATAGGGGTTTTTATATAAAAAATTTAGATCAAAAGAACCTTAAATTTTTTAAATAAAACACCATAGGGAGTTAAATAAAAAATAGTTTTTTTGCATATTCTTGTAGCCCTTGTCGAGACGTTTTCAAAACACTATAATGCAACTCTCTTTTGTTAAGAATTTTCTGAGATATTTTCAGAAAGATGCACGGTAGCGCATTTTTCCGTGGTAGCTTGCAATGACACCGATAGGTGGCGCATAATGGTGTGATTAACTCGTAAGTAAATTTCAGTTGAGAGCGAAAATAAGCAGGTCCAAGCGAAGCAAAATCATGACATCCGCCAGACATATCTTTGCCAGCAATATTGCTGCGATGATATAAATATATAAAACTATATTTTCCAAAGTAAGATGTGTTTTTCAAATTGTAAAAAAAATTTTTTTATGTAAAACAATATTATTTCTTTAAATCTTAAATTAAAATTGTTCTTCAGACGCCTAAAAAATGTTCATAACATATCCCATAGAAGTCCTCAGGATGTCCTCAGAATATTGTAAGGACTAGTTGGCTATTATTTGCTCTTCCTCAGAATATCCGGAGGACATCCGACAGGATGTCCTCAGGATATCGTGAGGACTAGTAGTTGGCTATCATTCGTTCGTCCTCAGGATATCCGGAGGACATCCAACAGGATGTCCTCAAAATATCGTGAGGACTAGTATTTGGCTATCATTTGCTATTCCTCAGGATATCCGGAGGACATCCCGGAATTTAATTGGGATATCCACAGGATATCCCAATGGTCCGTCCTGGATGTCCTTCGGACTTCCCGAGGATGTCATTGTGCTATCTGGGATTTCATTACGGTCAAATTTATTAAAAAAGAGAATGATACCAATCACGTAAGTAAAATATTGTGTAGTTACCTATAATGTATAAAAAATACATAATTATTTTTGAAAAAAAAATTTTAGTTTTGATGATTTCCTAAATGCACCATTTGCGCCAGAAAATGCGGATGATAATGCGATGGACCAAAATGACAAATGAATATTCTCCGAATTCCTCCAAAGACGCTTCGCCAGCTTGTTTAGAAGATGTATGTGGACTATAGTGTAAAACTTCCAAAGTTCTAAGTTTTCATTCAATTATATGTCTATAACACAGCAATAACGTAGAGTTCGAAATTATTATTGAAACTGAAAAATGACAGTACGTATATATATTTTGATATAGCCAAAGTATTTCTTCTTGTGGATGCATTTACAAGTAGCGTTTAGATAAAAAACACTAAAGAGCGAAATATATATATGTATATGTATATATTTAATACGAAAATTTTGAGAGTCAAATTTTTCCGTTGACTGATGCGACAGGATTAATAAAAATTATAAATTGTTACATACACGATCGAACTGCGAGACACTGACAGATACGACTTTATACTTCCAGCTCGTTATTCCGACGGCCAAGGAAGCGTTTGCTGCAATGCAAGTAATTACAGATGTTATCAAGAAGTCGTACTTTCTAAATGCACTATAAATATCGTATTTTATTTTCAGAAAATAAAAAGTAAGTTTTAGATCAAATTGTATCGATTAGTCGAGTTTGTCCTCGCATTTTTCAATTTGAAAATATGTCTTTGCATCACTTTTCCTCTCCTGGGGGCAAAACAAAGCGACTTACAGCAAAACTTCCTTATACAATTTTGTACCTAAAGGAACACTCTTTAAATGTGTACCATTGAATTTGATTGAAAATTTTAATTAGTTGTTGAAAATTGCCTTTGAAAAAATCGTGTCGAGTTAGCCCCGGTATCCCCTACTTGAAAAATTATACACACATCAAAATTGTATACACATTTAAATACATTTCAAATTATTTATTTTATAATAGTAACAATTCAATCAGATTTGTACTACAAGCGCTCGAATTCGCACAGATACATGCAACAAAGATCAAACACAATTCTTTCTAAATAATAATGCATGTTATCAATTATGACAGCAACTGTAGCACTTCAATCTTTTATTTGTGATAAGTATCTATGATAAGTTTTTCTATTCTGCAAAAAGTAATATTAATTGTATAAATATATTGTATAATTTGTCTCAAAAAGTTACTTTTGCATGTACTCGCTACTGTGTATATTACATGTTTAATAACTTCTTATCGTGGCTTTTGAAACTAAAACTCAAACGACGATTCTTTCACTGTTATTTCTTTTATTACTTTATATAAAATTGCTCAAAAGAGTTAATAGCATAACTATCTGGCAATTACGCTCTCTAAAGAGTCTATTTCAGCTTAAGATTTCAAATGCAGAAATGAAAGAAATGGTGCCTAGAAAGTGTAATTAAAAAAGAAGAATTCGGTTTAATATAAGTTTGTTTTACCAAACACACCTAAAAATTTATGCGATATTTGGAACTCATCTGCTTTGTCTGTTGATCTATTCAAAATTCTAATAAACAGAATATATTACGAAACACGAGAGAAATGAGATAGGGAAAAAGAAAATGCGATTTTGTGTTTCTGTTGTCATTTGCATGGTTAACACTACATTAAATCAATGCGAAGTCAGAAAGCACAATATATGTACGTTATAGGAACGATTTGTAATTTTGTCATACCCTATAGTTATGTTTATATTTTACTTTCGGTTAGGCTTTAACTTGTGATTATAGTACTTTCGAGAAGGACTCGATACGTATTGCTTTGCACGCGACAGTTGATTACCGCGCGTGTCCTTTGTCATATTTCCTAGACGTGTTGTCATGCGATTGGGCCTCGTAATATTTACTAAGGGGAGGGATCGACTCTCAAAGCCCTCGAAGGCTTGATAGCGGTCAGAGTTACGAGAACAGCGAGAGAAACACGTCAAACGCGCTAGCTTCCGAAAACATTGTCTTCTATCGCTAAAACAGAGGTATTTCGCGTGCTTGTATTCTCTAATATATATTAAAGTTAAAGATACAAAGAAAAGAGACGTTTATTGAAAATCAGATCTGTTTTCCTACAACATTTATCATGTACTCGATAAATTAGCCGAAAAGACATAGAGATTTCATAAATATATTTGTAATTACACAGTTAACATAAAACAATTCTAATTACGTCAAAAATGACGAAATTATCAGCCAGTATTCGATTATTCATCGACGCACTGAATATACGTAAATTTGGCTTGTCATTTTTTCGACTCAGAATGCTAAATGTGATTAAGAATTTTAAGTAATCACTGTCTCAATTGTAGTGACGTCGTTAATTTACAAATTATATTGCCTCTCGATATATTCTATCACGACTTCAGTGCTTATTCTCGCATTTTCTGAGCTGGAAGTGACTTCACCTATGTGAAGTTAGCACCCCATTTTTTTAATTTTTAAATTTTAAAAGTTGGGTAATTATGCATAAAAGGGGCATCCTCTCCGATTTGCTTGATATTTTAGTATGTTGTTGGGGATGTCTTCCCGAGTCATTTCATATATATATATATAAGGGCCGGACTCAAATAGTTTCGGAGATACAGGCTGAGAAAGGCTAAAAATCATAAATACGAAAATAAACGTTTAATGATAATTTATTCAACACTATCATTAGGAATCTCAAAGATTTCAACCAAGTGTGTGCTTTCCCACACAACACGCATGTCTTAATGACGTTGTAACGACGTCTTAAAAAAGACGTCTCTATGACTTTGTTAGATATACGTCTATATGACGTCTTAGAAAAAACGTCTTTCAGACTTTGTTAGAAATACGTCTGTATGACGTCTTAGAAAAAATGGCTTTAAGACTTTGCTAGAACGGCGTATTTTTGATTGCATCATCCGACCGATAGATGGCTTTTGATGAAATCCGTTTCTCGTAAGAAAAATACGATGAGCGATGTTATATAAGTACGGCACAATTTGTATCAGTTATATCGTGGAGTCTATACTCTCTTATAATACAGTGGCATATACATATAAACTTTTGGATTAATATAATAGTATATTAATTACTACAAGCACAACGCTAGCTCTTCTTTCGTATTTTTCTTAATTATAGCCAGACAACATGCATGTCTATAAAAAAAGTTTAAAAAACATCTTAAATGTCTATAAAAAATAAAAATTAAAGTAATATCTAATCTACGTCCTAATGCATTGTATTAAAGACGTCATAAATAGTGACATAAGACGTCCCGAAGACGTTTAAACTACGTCTTTCTGAAATCTTTTTAAGACGTCTAGGAATTTTTATGACGTCTTTTAGACGTCTTTATAACGTCAAAATGTTATCTGGGTTGTATGTGCTTCAACTTACAAAGCACATACTTGTAAAGCGCGTCACTAACCTATAGGTTAGTGGCGCGCTTTATAAGTATGTGCTTTGTATGTGCTTCAACTTAGAAAGCACATACTTGTTAAAGCAGAGAACAGTTGGTATATGAAAAGTACATATTTATATGTACGATGAATAGTAGTGGGAGTGGATCTTGTTTTGCGTGGAAGAGTCCCTGTGATAGCCTGTTTGTTTATGTTTTCAAAGTGACTCTATTGGTTTGTTTACGCTTGAGTTTCTTCATATATTTCCAACAAAAAATATTCATCATTTACTTAGAGACCGTCACAGCGTGTAAAAGTTTTGGAACGTGAACAATAATGAAACTAAACAAATTTCTAAGTATCTGTCGCGATTCTAATCTACTTCTTGATTTTTTATGTGATCATAAAGTGCTTCCAAGTGTACGAAAATGTCCAAATTGTAATAATAACATGTCTCGTACTATTCATCGTACATATAAATATGTACTTTTCATATACCAACTGTTCTCTGCTTTAACAAGTATGTGCTTTGTAAGTTGAAGCACATACAAAGCACACACTTGGTTGAAATTCTTCAGATTCCTAATGATATAGTGTTGAATAAATCATCATTGAACGTTTATTTTTGTATTTATTATTTTTATCCTTTCTCAGCCTGTATTTCCGAAACTATTTAAGTCCGGCCCTTAAATATATATATTAAATGACTCGGGAAAACATCCCCAACAACATATTAAAAAATAAACCAAATCGGAGAGGGAGTCGCTTTTATGCATAAATACCTCCTTTCTCAGCCTGTATCTCCGAAACTATTTGAGTCCGGCCCTTATATATATATATGAAATGACTCGGGAAGACATCCCCAACAACATACTAAAAAATCAAGCAAATCGGAGAGGATGCTCTTTTTATGCATAATTACCAAAAGTTGTTCCGGATTGTTCTAGAATTGTTCTAAATTGTTCCAGAAAATCAAATTTTTATAATAAAAATATTCGCGGAAAATTAATAAATACGACTTTTTGACCTGGCACCCCATTTTTCGAAAATCGAACTTTTTAAGGTTGTTTCGGGTTGTTCTAGTTGTTCTAAACATTGTTCCAGAATATTAGTTTGATCGGTCAAAAACTTTAAGAGATATTGAAAAAAGAAAAATTTAGGAAATAACAGTTTTTGGCCATTTACTCGTAAACAATATGACTTACAAAACTGTCGATTTAAAACATATTTCTAACCGCGTAGAACAACTCAGAACAAAATTTTTAAGACCAGAACACGATCCCAAAGGGTACTTTACTCTTCATCGGAAAAAATTATTTTTCGATTTTCTTGGTTTAAAATCTTGTTCCAGGCTTCTTGTTTTAAAACTATTGTATCCTCCACTAGAACAACTCAGAACAAAATTTTCAAGACCAGAACAAAATCCTAAAGTGTACTTTACTCTTCATCGAAAAAATTTATTTTTCGATTTTCTTGGTTAAAAATCTTGTTCCAGGCTTCTCGTTTTAAAACTATTGTATCCTCTACTAGAACAACTCAGAACGAAATTTTCAAGACTAGAACAAAATCCTAAAGTGTACTTTACTCTTCATCAGAAAAAATTATTTTTTGATTATCTTGGTTAAAAATCTTGTTCCAGGCTTCCCGCTTTAAAACTATTGTATTTTCTACTAGAACAACTCAGAACAAAACTTTTGAGACCAGAACGAGATCCTAAAGGGTACTTTACTCTTCATCGGAAAAAATTATTTTTCGATTTTCTTGGTTAAAAATCTTGTTCCAGGCTTCTCGTTTTAAAACTATAGTATCCTCTACTAGAACAACTAAGAACAAAATTTTTGAGATTAGAACAAGATCCTAAAGGGTACTTTACTCTTCATCAGAAAAAATTATTTTTCGATTATCTTGGTTAAAAATCTTGTTCCAGGCTTTCCGCTTTAAAACTATTGTATTTTCCACTAGAACAACTCAGAACAAAACTTTTGAGACCAGAACGAGATCCTAAAGGGTACTTTACTCTTCATCAGAAAAAATTATTTTTTGATTATCTTGGTTAAAAATCTTGTTCCAGGCTTCCCGCTTTAAAACTATTGTATTTTCTACTAGAACAACTCAGAACAAAACTTTTGAGACCAGAACGAGATCCTAAAGGGTACTTTACTCTTCATCGGAAAAAATTATTTTTTGATTATCTTCGTTAAAAATCTTGTTCCAGGCTTCTCGTTTTAAAACTATTGCATTTTCCACTAGAACAACTCAGAACAAAATTTTTGAGACCAGAACAGGATCCTAAAGGGTACTTTACTCTTCATCGGAAAACATTATTTTTCGATTTTTTTGGTTTAAAATCTTGTTCCAGGCTTCTCGTTTTAAAACTATGGTATCCTCTACTAGAACAACTCGGAACAAAATTTTCAAGACCAAAACAAGATCCTAAAGGGATCTTTACTCTTCATCGAAAAAATTTATTTTTCGATTTTCTTGGTTAAAAATCTTGTTCCAGGCTTCCAGCTTTAAAACTATCATGTTCTCCACTAGAACAATTCAGAACAAAATTTTTAAGACCAGAACAAGAGCCTAAAAAACACTTCAATCTTGGATGTTGAGACTTTTTAACCAAGAAAATTGAAAAATAATTTTTTCCGATGAAGAGTAAAGTATCCTTTAGGATCTTGTTCTGGTCTCAAAAATTTTGTTCTGAGTTGTTCTAGTGGTGAATACAATAGTTTTAAAACGAGAAACCTGGAACAAGATTTTTAACCAAGAAAATCGAAAAATAATTTTTTCCGATGAAGAGTAAAGTACTCTTTGGGATTGTGTTCTGGTCTTAAAAATTTTGTTCTGAGTTGTTCTAGTGAAAGATACAATAGTTTTAAAACGAGAAGCCTGGAACAAGATTTTAAACCAAGAAAATCAAAAAATAATTTTTTCCGATGAAGAGTAAAGTACCCTTTAGGATCTTGTTCTGGTCTTGAAAATTTTGTTCTGAGTTGTTCTAGTAGAGGATACAATAGTTTTAAAACGAGAAGCCTGGAACAAGATTTTAAACCAAGAAAATCGAAAAGTAATTTTTTCCGATGAAGAGTAAAGTACCCTTTAGGATCTTGTTCTGGTCTCAAAAATTTTGTTCTGAGTTGTTCTAGTGGAGGATACAATAGTTTTAAAACGAGAAGCCTGGAACAAGATTTTAAACCAAGAAAATCGAAAAATAATTTTTTCCGATGAAGAGTAAAGTACCCTTTGGGATCGTGTTCTGGTCTTAAAAAATTTGTTCTGAGTTGTTTTACGCGGTTAGAAATATGTTTTAAATCGACAGTTTTGTAAGTCATATTGTTTACGAGTAAATGGCCAAAAACTGTTATTTCCTAAATTTTTTTTTTTTTTCAATATCTCTTAAAGTTTTTGACCAATTAAACTAATATTTTGGAACAATGTTTAGAACAACTAGAACAACCTGGAACAACCTTAAAAAATTCGATTTTCGAAAAATGGGGTGCCAGGTTAAAAAATCGTTTTTATTAATTTTCCGCGAATATTTTAATTTAAAACATTTGATCTTCTGGAACAATTTAAAACAAGTCTAGAACAATCCGGAACAACTTTTAAAATTTTAAAATTTAAAAAATGGGGTGCTAACTTCACATAGGTAGTGACTTCACTCCTCTGAGTTGATAAGTGACGACATCTGTTTTCGCTTAAGTTTGATTATTTTGATTTTGATCATGTAATAAACTATAATCATTGGTATAAAAGTTTTACTTGGATTTTCTCACGAAAAATTACGTTATTTTTATACCACCAAATCTTGAAGTTACTCACTTATTTCTCGATAAATATTAGATTATTTTGACTTTATTGTAACCGCATCGCTGAATGGCGAGATGGCTCAAAGCAGAGCCGAAACGTCGGATTTATAATTTTGTATCTTGTTAGTTATTTAAGTTAGTTATTAAAGATCAATATTAATTATTAAAGATCGATATAACGTTAACTTATGTACTGTTAACCGTGTTGAATTCTTAAAGCCCTTTTTAATTTGTCATTTATTAATTTCATTATCAATTAAGCAACAATTTATCAATTTATGAATGTTGGTTATACGTAAATGTTTAAATAAAAAGCAGACGTCCCGAATATATTCCATTATGCGTTTAAACTCACGCACTTCTAAGCCCATGTGTTATAGACACCGCATACCTATACAGGGTGTTCCAAAATTTGCACATTTGGAGTGATAGCGGTGATGGTAAAAGACGCAACTTTCTCCTTTAGCAAAATTGCGTGAGACAAGTAGTTTATGTAGAAGAGCTGGTTAAAGTTAAGGAATGAGCGCTCTCGTCTATGAGCACAGAAAAAATTCTTGATTTGAAAATATCTTTAGTTTCTACGTGGAAATCTTGAAATAAGATTATATTGCGTTAAAGAAAGAATAATTGTGTTAAACGAAAAAAACTTGCTTGAAGAAGTATTTATATAGTTCAACCAAGAAAAAGAATGTTGAAATAATACGTTGAAATTCTTATAAGAAGATTATAGTGATCTTGCGTATATATGAAACAATATAATCTTCTTATAAGAATTTCAACGTGTTATTTCAACATTTTTTTCTTGGTTCAACTAATATACAAGGTGTCCCTGAACTCAGTGCCAAAATTGATACAGCGGCTTTAGGACATGAAAACAAGTCGAAAATGTTAATAAACATATGTCCGAATCCGAACGGTTTTGGAGTTAAAAGGTATTAAAGTTGCTTTCTTAAAACAAAATGTAAATTGAAATAAATATTGTGTAGTGTTCTTTATTTTGTTTAAAGCTTTACAAGAGATGCTCAAGAATTCTTCCGTCGACGTCGATACACTTTCTAGCACGAATTAATAAATTGTTTCGAGCATTTTGGAAAATATATTAGTATATGTATATATGATGATAAAATTTAATTTAACTTATATTCAAACACGAGCACAATATTATCTAACCTCAATTTCGTCTCTTTAAATGGTGATATGTTAAAGATCATGTGGTATACTCATAAATATTGCAAATGTTATAAAAAGAAACATTTTTAGACAAATTTAGGTTTATGTTACATACATCCGCACACACGCAATTTATTTTATATATTTAAATAAAAATATTTGTGAACGAACATGTAATATATAATGTTTTCATTTGTCTGATTATTTTAATTTTTTTATTTTTTCTTGAAAGCTATAATAAAAGTTGTTAGAGATTTATAATACAAGACATTGCAAGATATATTTGGAAATGTAAAATAAGTATATCTATATATATAATACATTATATATATGTATAATAAATAAATACATATACCTATTTAATGAAAAGTAAAGAAAATACATATTATAAAGCAGAATATAAATTTGAGATTAAAATTGAAAGATATAAAATAAATTTATCAACAATTTATTCTGTTATAAAATAATGATGCAATGGTGAAAAAAATTTTTAGTTTGACCGAATATTTTAAATTTTTTATGCATGTACATAATATTTCATAATAAAAGTACAGTTTATTAATAAGAAAGTAAAAAAGAGTAGTTTTACACTTACTGCTAGTCCAAATGTGTTAATTTAGCTGAAGCTCTTCTTGCACATTTCTTTCAGTTTTAACTCACGTTATTTAACATGATTGAACTGTATATTAACTTTTAATGTAATACGATTAAACGTGATAAATAACGTGATAAAGAAGTATGTACAAAAAGCTTTAGTTAAATGTATCATTTCTAGACGTTTATGGGTGTAAAAATAACACACTTGGATTTGCAGTGCAGTAGATACTTTATGTTGCAAATGTCCAGTAATAATTAACTCACGTATTAATTATTAGAATACTTTAATATTTCACTCAGATAGATTTTACATGTATCTGTTAGCAGGGCGCGGTTCCTTCCAGTTATACGTGGAGCCATCTAAAGAAATGGATATAAAACTAGTCCCTAGTGTTTAAATGGGAGCGCATGAATATTACCAACTTAAAATATAAACTGTTATGTTGAATAGTTATAAAATAATTATGCTTAAAGGAAGAATCTTTAAAAACATCAACACTCTCCCTTATTTAATAACTTAAAAACTCCTAAATTATTACATAATTGTTGAAATCGGTTAGCAAACAAAGGCTTTGTAAGTATATCCGCGAGTTGTTTCTCTGTATCTACTTTTGAAATTGTTATTTCGCCAGCAGTAACTAGTTCGCGAACAAAGAAATGTCTTATACGAATATGTTTCGTTCTTCGATGATACTCCGGATTATTGGCAAGTCGAATGGCAGCTTCGTTGTCCACTTGTAAATCAGGCGTTGCGTTCAACTGATTAAGATCAGTTAAAAACCTTTTAATCCAGATGATTTCTCGTGCTGCCTCACTGGCTGCTACAACCTCAGTTTCTGTTGTGGATATTGCAACTGAAGTTTGTCGTTGACTAATCCAGGAAATAGGGGCATCGGAGTATAGACACAGTACACTTGAAGTAGATCGTCCTGTGTCAAGATCACCACCATGATCTGCATCGCTGTAACATTCCAAAACACCTTTACTCATAGACTTGTAAATAATTCCATAGTCATCAGTGGTGCCTTTTAGATAGCGAAAGATCCTTTTAACCCTGATCACATCTCGTTCTTCTGGATTTTCGAGCTTTCTTGATACTACTCCAACAGCATATGCGATGTCAGGTCAAGTTCCACACATCAGAAACATCAGAGCTCCAACAGCTTGTCTGTATGGAAAGTCAGCGTTAAGAAGACTTCTCAGTATCGTTGTCTCTGACAATAGGAGTCGTGACAGCTCTGCAGCTGCTTATGCTAAACCGTTCTAGTATCTTCTTGATGTAGCAAGTTTGACTGACTCGTATAGAGCCATCTTCTTCTCTGTTGATTTCTAATCCCAGGAAAAATAATGCCGGTTTTGAAGTAATTTTGAACTCCTTCTTGAGATTGTCGATAAATTGCTAAAGCTCTCTCTTACTGTTAGTTGCAATCAGCCCATCATCGACATAAAGGACAAAGTAAATTTTACTTTTACCTTTTTGTCTTATAAATAGACAAGAATCAGTTTCACTCCTTTAAAACCCTAATTTGATTAGGTGGTAAATATGCATATTAGGTCAAACCTCACCGATGGCCTTGACCTTGACATATGTTGTCAAGGTCACCCTCCTGAGTGACCTTCAGAAAGTTTTAGCCGGCGGTCATTGTTCGTTAAAAAGTTATTAACAAAAAAAATTGAAAATATAGCAGTTATTTTGAGTATTGAAAGGCATAAACAACCTTGACCTTGACATATGTTGTCAAGGTCACCCTTCTGAGTAAACTTCAGAAAGTTTTAGCTGGCAGTCATTGTTCATTAAAAAGGTATAAACAAAGAAATTTGGTGGGGAAAATTATTTAAAGCAGTAAATTGTTGGTATATTGAAAGAAAAGTTATTTAAAGCAGAGAATAGAGAAGTATGTGCTTAAACTTACAAAGCACATACTTGTAAAGCGCGTCACTAACCTATAGGTTAGTGGCGCGTTTTACAAGTGTGTGCTTTGTATTTGCTTCAACTTACAAAGAACATACTTGTAAAGCGCGTCACTAACCTATAGGTATTGTCAATAACCAACTATTATCTGCTTTAACAAAGCTTTAACATGCTTTTGCCATGATTATAGCAGAGAATACTTGTATTTACACTTTCTAATACATAAAATTGTGTATATACTTTTCAATATACCAACTATTTTTTGCTTTAAATAACTTTTTTTTCAATATACCAACAATTTACTGCTTTAAATAATTTTTCCCACCAAATTTTTTTTGTTTATAACTTTTTAATAAACAATGACCGCCAGCTAAAACCTTCTGAAGGTCACTCAGGAGGGTGACCTTGACAACATATGTCAAGATCAAAGTCGTTTATGTCTTTCAATACTCAAAATAACTGCTATATTTTCAATTTTCATTTTGTTAATAACTTTTTAACGAACAATGACCGCCGGCTAAAACCTTCTGAAGGTCACTCAGGAGGGTGACCTTGACAACATATGTCAAGGTCAAGGTCATCGGTGAGGTTTGACCTAATATGCATATTTACCGATTAGGTAGTCGGTGAACTTTTTATTAAAACAGCGAGGAGCTTACTTCAGGCCATACAAGTTTTTCTTCAAACAACATACCCTGCTGGAACCATCACTGTACCCTTTAGGTTGCTTCATATATATGGTGTTAAGATATTACGCCTTTTAATGTGCAATCTGAATTACCGAGGCACGTCAGTGTGCGATGGAATAGGAGGGTAGCGGGAACTGACGATCGTAAATCGACATCAATCAGCGCGCGACATCGTGTGTCAATTTAGAAGACTATTACTGTAACTCCCACTACCGCTTCTGTTTTTCGGCACTCTCTCTCTTTCCGCTCGTCAGGCTGAGAGCTGCGTTCGTACACGTGTATAATAAAGTGTTACTTGAATAAAGATATTCAAATATATTTCCTCAACAGGTTATGGGCCCAGGACGTGGTACTGTAGCATAACGATTCTCTATGAGCGGACAAAGTTCTGATAGTGACACGTCTGTGCTAAGTTCTAGTGACAGTGAAGAAAAAGTATTCACAAGTGACCGTGAACGAGCAAGCATGGCAGAAATTAAGACGTATCACCTACACAGATTCAACGGCCAGAATTATCAACTTTGGAAGAGGCAGATGGAAATATATATGACGGAGAACAAGCTCAAGCCATACATTCTCGGTACAGTGGAACGCCCTTTGAACAATTATGCGCATTGGGATGAAAAGGACGCAGAAGCGCAAGCATTTCTTATGCGCGGTCTGGAGCTAGATCAACTGAAATATTTATCAGATTGCACAACTGCTGCCAAAATGTGGGCAAGATTGAGAGCCGTGCATGCCGAGAAGAGTGATCAATCAGTACAGGTGCTTCTCGACCGCTTCATAAATTCAAAAATGGAGGAAAACGAGAAAATGGCAGATTTCGTAGCCAGGATTACATCATTAGCACAACGACTTAAGGATATGGATCTGGAGCAGAAAGAGCCGGTAATAATTGCCAAGATCATGGGAAGCCTGCCGTCAAAGTTCGATAATGTGAGGACTGCATGGTACGCTGTTCCCAGAGCTGAACAAAATATAGAAAAACTCACGGATCATCTGGTTAACGAGGAGACTCTTTTGAATGCTCGCACAACTGAAAGTGAAGGTCAGATGTCAGAGGCGTATTACATGAAGGGGAAGAAACATCATAACAAACATGGGTCGAATTCAGGCAGAGAGAACGTTCAAAACAAGATTCAACCGAAGAGACGACCAGGCAAGTGTAATTACTGTGGAATTCCGGGACATTGGGCACGTGAATGTTACAAGAAGCAGAGGGAAAACAAACAATCACTCGTAGCAGATGCCTCTCAGAAGCAACCGTCAAGCAGTGCTGTACAAACTGCTGACAATGCCCAACTACTCACTGTCGATAATTTGAGACAATGCAACGTAGATACAGAGGACGCATGGTTTGCTGACTCAGGCGCATCCGAGCATATGTCGTTTCGCAAGGAGTGGTTCAAAAATTTTGTACCATACTCTGAGAAAGTTTTTCGGTGAGAGTTGGAGATGGTTCGCTGATCGATGTCAGAGGGAGAGGCAACATCAATGTGTTAGTTAAGAGAGCAGATGGGAGTGTACAAACACACACTATAGCAGATGCGCTATACGTACCTAAAATAGAGAAGAATTTAATTTTCATATGCAGATCTACGAAGAGAGGATTCAAAGCAACCTTTGAGGAAGGAGGAAATCGAGTAATCTTCGAGAAAAATGGCAATCTCATCCTAGATGGCGTAAAATGCAGCAATTTGTACAAGCTGAATCTACATCCAGTTCACACAGTGGAGGCGAATATGGCAGTTCACGATTCTATGCAGATCTGGCATGAACGGCTGGGACACGTCAACTACAAGACACTCAAGCAGATGCACGAGAAGAAGACAGTGGAAGATCTACATTTTGAGCACAGCCCTGATGACAACCCGTTTTGTGAAGGTTGCGTATATGGTAAGCAGCACAGGCAACCTTTTCCAAAGACAGGAGCAAGAAGGTCACTAAATCCAGGTGAGGTTTTCCATGCTGATCTTTGCGGTAAAATGAGCACACAATCAATAGGAGGTGCAAATTATTTTTTACTCTTGAAAGATGATTTTTCGAGATATTGCTATATATATTTTCTCAAGGAGAAGAGCGACGTTCTGGAAAAATTAAAGCAATTCTATGCGGACGTTCAGGCTGATGGACATGCAATAAAGAGGTTGAGGACTGATGGCGGAAAGGAGTTCTGCAATACGGCTGTTAGACGATTCTTGTTATCTAAAGGGACGAAGCACGAGATATCAACACCACGAGCTCCTGAGCAAAATGGTTATATCGAACGGCAAAACAGGACGATCATAGAGTCGGCTAAAGCTATGTTGCATACTCGAGCTTTACCTCGCTATTTATGGGCAGAAGCAGCCAACACCGCGGTTTATTTAAAGAACAGGACAGCATCAGAGACTCTGGGAGGATCAACACCTTTTGAAAGATGGTACAATTTGAAGCCGTCTGTAAAGCATCTAAGAATTTTTGGAAGCGACTGTTACGTCCACATACCAAAGGAGGCAAGAACGAAGTGGGAATTGAATTCATTGAAATGCCTCATGATCGGTTACAGCGAAGGGAACAAGGCTTATAGAGTCTATGATCCGATAGGTAAGAGAGTACTTATTCGCAGAGATGTAATCTTTAATGAATTTCCACAGCCACACCTTGTGACAGAAATTACCATGCCAAAGGAAGGACAGTTGAAATATCCTGAAAATAACCAATCTCTGAAAAATGATGAGATGCTAACAGAACTAATGAAGACTGACAAGGAGCCGTCACCAAAAAGGTATAGGAATCCACGACTCCCTATTCCGAGGGACCCGTATCCCAAAAGAACTACTTCGAAGTCAACATCGGACGACACTGAGATTGAAAGAACGGCAATTGCTGAAACATTTATGGTGAGCACCGATCCAGTCAACATTGAAGAAGCTATGGAAGCTGAGGATTCAAGCAAACGGATAGAGGCAATAAATACAGAGCTTGGCTCATTAGAGGAGAATAAGACATGGATACTAGTTCCCAGGCCGAAAGACAAAAATGTAATTACGAATCGCTGGGTATTCAAAAGGAAACTCAAGGCCGATGGTCAGGTCGATATCTACAAAGCTAGACTGGTAGCCAGAGGATGTTCACAAAAACAAGGCATAGACTACACAGAAACTTTTGCACCAGTTGTCAGATTCAGCTCAGTACGAACTCTGTTATCCACCGCAGCGGCTCTAAACATGGAGATCTACCAATTCGACGTGAAAACGGCATTCCTACATGGCGACCTCGAAGAAGAGATTTACATGGAGCAACCCAGTGGTTTTGAAGAAGGCGACAGAGTATGCTTGCTGAAGAAGAGCTTGTATGGACTTAAGCAAGCTTCACGTCAGTGGAATAAGAGGATCAAAGACTATTTGTTGAAACATGGTTTCCAACAATCACAAGCAGATCCGTGCGTATTCTATAAGGAGGCAGAGACAGGTAAAAGATTATTTTTGGCTATATATGTGGACGACGGTTTGCTGTGTGGCGATGATTTGTCGGTAATATACAATTTATTGAAAGAACTGCATAGAGAGTTTAATATAGTTTATTCAAAAGCGGAATTTTTTGTAGGATTACAGATCGAGAGGAGTCGAGACGAAGGAAGAATAAAGATTCACCAGAGTGCATATGCGAATGAAATTTTGAAACGATTTAACCACGAAGAATGTAATCCAGTCTCCACTCCTGCCGATCCAGGAATTAAATTTTCGAAGTTATGTGAAAATGCCAAAGAGAACGAGAACTATCCTTATAGACAAGCGATAGGATCATTGATGTATTTAATGATAGGCACTAGGCCTGATATAGCGTATATAGTAGGAGTGTTGAGTAGATTCATGGAAGAGCCAAAATATGAACACTGGCGTGGAGTGCAAAGAGTGCTAAAGTATCTAAGGGGAACGACAGAATACGAAATAACTTTTGACATTCAATCACAGGATACAATTCTGACTGCATACAGTGACGCAGACTTTGCAGGAGATCTCGACACAAGACAGAGTACCACAGGGTGGGTGTGTTTCTTAAATGCAGGACCGATAGCATGGGGATCAAAGAAGCAAACGGTTACTGCAACGTCGACAACTGAGGCGGAACTCATTGCACTCTTTACGACAGCTAAAGAAGTAATTTGGCTCAGAAAGTTATTGAAGGATTTGCATTGCGCACAATCAAATCCAACTGTAATCTATTGTGATAATCAAAGAGCGATTACAATTGTGAAAACTCCTGAATCAATTAGAAACACGAAACATATAGAAGTAAAATTCTTTTACACGTGCGAAAAACAAAGAGAGAAGGAGATTGACATAAAATATGTTTCTACGCAAAAACAATTGGCTGATACCTTAACAAAACCACTCGCAAAAGATAAATTTCAAGGTTTTCGAATCTGTTTTGGAGTACATTAATTACATTAAAAGACGAGAGGGAGTGTTAAGATATTACGCCTTTTAATGTGCAATCTGAATTACCGAGGCACGTCAGTGTGCGATGGAATAGGAGGGTAGCGGGAACTGACGATCGTAAATCGACATCAATCAGCGCGCGACATCGTGTGTCAATTTAGAAGACTATTACTGTAACTCCCACTACCGCTTCTGTTTTTCGGCACTCTCTCTCTTTCCGCTCGTCAGGCTGAGAGCTGCGTTCGTACACGTGTATAATAAAGTGTTACTTGAATAAAGATATTCAAATATATTTCCTCAACATATGGTTTCCTCTAACTCGCCATAGAGAAAAGCAGTAGACACATATATTTGTTCAAGGAACATATCTTTGTTAGCAGCAACACTGAGTAGTGTCTGAATAGTAGATGTTCTCGCTACAGGACTGAAAGTTTTGTCAAAATCAATACCTTTCTATTGTGAAAAACCCTCAATTACCAGCCAAGCTTTAAATTTATTAACAGATCCGTCGGCATTCGTTTTCACTCTGTAAACCCATTTACAGGGAATCGCTCTCTTTCCAGGAGGTAAGTCTACCAGCGTCCAGGTTTTATTTTCTCGAAGTGCTTTCATTTCTTGATCCATTGCCTCTCTCCAATTATCCCGTTGATCTAAGTTTATGGTTTCAGTATAAGTTTCTGGATCTTGAAAAGCCGCTAAAACATAGTGTATATAGTCTTCAAGTTTTTTCGGACATTTAAGTTTAGACCGATCACGAAGCTGTCGTCCAGTTGGTTTATCGTTCTTCTGAAGATCATTTTCAGCCTTCTTACTTGTGCTTTCTTGAGTTTCTTTTTTAGAATCCTCGTTAACCCTTAACATTAACACCAGGGTCAAAGTGACCCTGTTGAACATTTCAACTGTGAAATTAAACATGTAGCGCGCCAAAAATTGTATTAGTAGCGTTATCATAATTCGAGTTTAGGTATTAAGTATCCGTAGAGACGCTAGGTAGAACGAACGAGCAGCTCAGTGTCCGTCTAGCAGCTGTTTAGTGAGCACGTAGGGTCACCCTGACCCTGGTGTGAATGTTACGTTGGGTGCCGTTGAATAACAAATTTTTTTTAGTGCCAAAAAAACCTTGTTTTTTCTTCAAAAGGTGCAGTAAAACGTGAGTAGATGTTTTCAAATCTATCATCGTGTCTACTTATGTTACAATTGTCTCTCCAAAATGTAACTTGTTCGAGTGTAAAATGTTTTTTACTTTTTAAAAAATTCATATTTTATTATTTTTTTATGTGTTTGAAGAGAATAAGTTTGTAATTTTAGCCCTTAATATTAAAAATTCAAAATGTTATGATTTTCTGAAGAAAACTTGTTTTTTCGAAAATTCGAATTTGTTAATAATTTTTTTTATAATGTTAATAATAAAAAATACCACTTTAAACTATTCAGGCCTTTTCTTTAATGTCTCTAGTATATTTCAGAATTTTTTTATACTTTTATATACATTTGCTTAAGAGTTATAAACAATCTGTGCAGGGTCACGTTGACCCTGGTGTGCATGTTAAAGGGGTATGCATCTTAAAACGTAACTTGTTCAAGTATCAAAATAAATGTACTTTTTGAAGGATTCACTATTTTTTTTCTTAAAGTAACATACCTGAAGAGGATGAGTGTGCAATATTAGCCCTTAATATTAAAGATTTAAAAAATTATGAGTTTTTGAAAGAAATCTTGTTTTTTCGAAAAATTGAATTTTTTAACAATTTTTTTTACAATGTTAATAATAAAATTATCACTTTAAACTATTCAGGTCTTTTCTTCAATGTCTCTAGTATATTCCAGAATTTTTTCATATTTTTATATACATTTGTTTAAGAGTTATAAACAATCAAAGTTTTGCAGGGTCAAATTGACCCTGGTGTGCATGTTATGATTAAAAAAAAAGGTGTTAATGTTAAGGGTTAACATCCCAGTATTCTTCTTCCTCTTCTTCTTCAGTCTCAGAATCCTGATCTTCGGTTTGAGTTTCTGAATCTTGAAGTTCTTGATCTGGAAGATCGACATTTACTAGAATATCTGCGCCTTTCTTCTGAACTAATGTCTTTTCCTCAAAAACAACGTCTCGTGATCGAATCAGCTTATTTTCTTTACTCCAAATCCGGTATCCATCGTTGTGATCATAGCCAATCAGGATTCCTTTCACAGCTTTCCGATCCATTTTCTTTCTTCGCTGTTTTGGAACGTGAACATAGCAGGTTGATCCAATTATTTGCAAATGTTTTGTACCAGGCTTTTTATTATACCATAACTCGTATGGAGATATCTCAGGAGTATTGGAAGGCCCTGTTCGATTTAATATGTATGACGCAGAGTTTATCATTTCAGCCCAAAGCTTCTGTGGAATATTTCCGTGAGCATGCATTATAGCTCTAGCTGTTTCCACAACAGTACGATTCTCCCTTTTACTGCAACAATTTTGTTGAGGGGTGTAGGGCATAGTAAGCCGCTGAATAATTCCTTCCTTTTGAAGAATCTCTTTGACTTGTTTGTTGTCAATTCTCCTCCGTTGTCGCTGAGAAGTTTCTTAATAACATGTCCAGTAGTTTTTGTTTCAGCTATAAATTGATTTAATCTATCTGCGACTTTTGATTTTTCATTGATAAAATAGATAGTTCGAAATGTTGTAAAATCATCCTTAAATAGTACAAAGTAACGATACCCAGACATTGAACTCTCAAATTGACCACAAACATCTGAATGGTCAAGCTCTCCCGGTTTCGTTGCTCTTCTGGTGGAAAAAAAAAGTCGGTGAGCCTTGCCGTAGATACAGCCTTGACACAGTTCGGTGTCCATCTCCAAGTTGATATTTAGTTTCTTGTGGATCATTGTCTTCACATGTCGCTTATTTTGATGTCCATACCGCTCGTGATATAATTGAAGCAAATTGTCTTTATTAGTGACATTTATTTCAGTGGGAGAATGAGGTTTAATACATCTCATAACTCATTTGAATAATCCTCCAAAACGACCACGTATTCCTACTAACTTTACATCTCGATTTATTTTAAGCTCGCAAGTTTCTGCTGTTGATATAAATTTGCTTTCTGGATTCTTATCTTGTGCAGCAAGAACAGAGAATAAATTCTTTTGAACCTTGGGTACATACCACACATCTCCTAGAATAAGCTTATACCATTTTCCAGCCACTGCTACTTCGACGTCTATCGCACCTTTGCCGATAGCCTTAACAGTGTTTCCATTTGCCGTGGTAATTGTATGTGCTGTTGAAAATAACTCATAAGTCTTGAAAAAATTGCTGTTATTTGTAACATGACTTGTTGCTCCATTATCCACATACCAACCGTCATTATCACAATCAGAAGACATTACAACCGACGTTACAGTAAGAAGAGTCATATTTGTCGAATTTTTATTCGAAGATTCAGCTTCTGACTTACTTTTCGGTGGCTTCCCATCCGTTATCCATTTTCGACACTTCTTGATCACGTGGTTAGGCTTTTTACAGTAACTGCAAATAAGTTTTTTCTTCTGCTTCGATTCATTGGAGTTCTGCTTTGAGGTGAGTGCGAGAGCTTCTTGAGATATAGATTCGACTCCTTTGTTAGATAGAGCTTTTTCATACGCGCAAAGCTGATTTTTCAATTTATCAACAGTTCTGTCATTTCTAGACATAAGCATCCAGCTGGATTTGAAGGAAAAATAATCTTTTGGCAACGTACCTAATATTTTGCAGATTAAAAATAAATCGGGCAACTCTGGATTATTTTGAGCATCTACTCATTTTCTGTTTTAGATCGTTCCATAAATTTTTCAATTTAGACACGTGCGCAGCAATATCGTCAGTAGGATTTTTCTTAAGGGGTAATATCACCTTGTGACCACACACACACACACACACACACACACACACACACACACACACACACACACACACGCACGCACGCACGCACGCACGCACGCACGCACGCACACACACACACCACACACGCACACACGCGCACACACACACACACACACACACACACACACACACACACGCACACACACACACACACACGCACACACACGCACACACACACACACACACACACATGTACATTAAGACTTGTACTTTCATATGTGCAAACCCGAATATTAATATATCTTTTCATTTTTTTAATAATAAATTCAGAAAAATGAATTTTACTTTTAGTGGTCACAAGGTGATATTACCCCTTAAAGCCGAAAAATTGCAAGCAAAGATAATAAACCTTGTCTTCAGACACACCGTCAAATAATTTGTGAAGTTCTATCCATACTTCTTGAGACGTAGTAAGACGCATTACCTTTTGCAAGATTTCTTCTGACATATTTGTTGTCAAAATAATTAAGGAATTGCTGTCAGCTTTAAGAAATGTATTCAATGCAATTTCATATGCTGCTCTTGCTTCTGCAGTAGCATCTTCTGGTAATACATTTGGTTTAACTAACCTGCCTTCGACAACATCAAGCGCCCCAGGAATACCTTGTAGACAAATGCTCGCTTTGTACTTCCAAGTGCTCCAATTCGATTTTTCTTCCAAATGACCAATGTTTATCAGCCTTGTCGAATTCATTTGGCTCGTAGTGCAGATAACCTCAATTAGAGAAAGAACCGACTTTTTCGTGAAATACAGAATTATGTTTCGTCAGTGCGCTTTAACTTAGTGCATCACTGGGCCCATAACCTGTTGCAAATGTCCAGTAATAATTAACTCACGTATTAATTATTATAATACTTTTTAATATTTCACTCAGATAGATTTTACATGTATCTGTTAGCAGGGCGCGGTTCCTTCCAGTTATACGTGGAGCCATCTGCACTAAAAGGAATGGATATAAAACTAGTCCCTAGTTTTTAAATGGGAGCGCATGAATATTACTAAGTTAAAATATAAACTGTTATGTTGAATAGTTATAAAATAATTATGCTTAAAGGAAGAATCTTCAAAAACATCAACACCTTATACATTATTCTTTGTAGAACAAGATTTGTTTTGACTTTTGTTAATTGAAACCGTTTTTTACAAAAGCTACGTCCCAATAATCACTGCCAGTACTAAAAATCTATAAGAGTTTACGTCTCGTACACGTGCAGACAAAAGTGTCAGTACTTACTAATAATTTGAATGGAAACAAGATAAACTTAGATTATATAATCTTTATACTATACTTACAAAATACAAATATATAATATTATAGTGCATTTTAACATATACTACAAAAGCAAGGATTATTATTCTTTATATTTTTTGTCTTCTTTTAGAAAGAAAATATGACATCCCATTATCAACCTTTATATCCCGAGAGTTGTAATCAATATCCGTATGTTGGCATAGTATCCGCAGGAGAGGAGGATTGTGTTAACTTCATTTATCAATTTGTGAAAAAAAGATTTGCTTCTAGAATCCAACGGGATTCTGTTAGCATAAATCGTAATCGTGACATAATTGGGCCGCCAAAATTTCCAAATAGACAACTTCCTTTGGAAAGAGAAAGACGTGTATGTGTATTTCCTGGTATTATCTGTTATTGTCTAGCACAAAGTACCTAATTGCTTTCTAAAATGATAAAAGATTTTCTACTATTTTACATATTTTTACTTTTTATCACAGAAAATAAAAGACACTTCGGATATCTCAATATTTAAATGGCACAACAATCACTCCATGAAATGTCTTTGGCTTGATTCTTATGATTTAAAATGGTATGGAAATAATTATATTGGTATGTAATATTTGAATTAATAAGTAAGATATTGTTAAAGAAGATACACTTTTGTTGAGAACAGAGTATAACTATATTTTCTATTTTGAAGATATTGAGTATCATGAAGCTGTATATCCAATCAGAGTCTCTATATACGAAATAGATAAATATCGTGGAAATGTAATTCAAATTTGGACTCAAGATTCTAATAATCAGTGGATGCAGTTGTGGAATGGATCGTCCGAGATTGTGCTTGTGCTCCCGAGATCAAAATTATTCTCTCCAACCTTGTCGCACCCGTGTAATTTTAAAATCAAAATGCTTAGACTAGTTTTTAGGACAGTTTATAACAGGTCACCTGAATCTGGTATACACACAATGCTAGATGCTATGATGCTTATCGGTACATCAGATGTGATTCTTCCTAGAAATCCTGACGAGAGTTTAACTGATCTATTAGAAAGAATTAATTGTATGTACTCTCCATACCATAAGAACGTTCGTAATTTAACAGCAGATTCAAAAAGTGCACACTTGGATATAATTCATCTGCAAGAGAATTTTCCTGAATGTTGCATTATTTGTCAAAGGTATTGTAATCGTTGGTATTAAGTAATATTCAACATATTTTTTATTCCTTTAATAAATATAAATTTGTTCTATTGTTATTTGCAGTGATACAAAGACTTCTTATAAAAATAATTTGAGCCACGAAAAGGTACCTCGGGATGTATCACGTTACAGTATATCTGCGCTTCCTGTAAAGTATTCCAAGAAATCTATTTCTCTCATAATAATATTTATTGCAATGTTATCTCTTGTATTAAAGTTTTGTATTTTATCTTTGCAGAATGAAATACTGCTAAAAATATTGAAAAACTTAGATCTGAGAACGTTACGCCGCATGAGTCAAGTAAATAAGGGCTTCAACAATTTAATAGAGGACCCTGTACTTTATACACGATTGAACATACGAGACATAAATACACGACTTGCAAATATCAGCTCTATTTGCGATGGATGTGATTATTTTGTACAAGATTATGTAAATCTCAGATATATGTGCGATATATTTGATTATTTTACATCTAGATGTATATATTTTAGACAGTTAGATCTTACTAACAGCAATTTTGATGTTTCAACTTTCGTCAAATTTCTTGATAAATCGGTCTTCTACCGACTTTTACCTAACAGTATATTCTGATAGATCATGGCATACTTTCTTTGTAAACTTTTTGAATTTTTGCAATATCTTCAAAATTGAAGAAAATATAGTACACGAAAATGTGCTGTGACGTCATAGGGACACTCCGGAATCTTTTGAAGTTGCCGTCATCAAAGAAACTTTAGCAAGCTATAACTTTCTCAAATTTAGGTTTTTTTTAAAAATTCAAAAAGTATTAAAAATCGGCTTAGATTCTCTACATTAATTATAGATACCGCTTAATAAAAAAAATTTACTGGAGGACCGAATTGCGGCGAGCGTTTAAGGGGATCCTGAACCCGTCTGTATACCGACATTTTCGTACTTCTAATTTTTCGTTGCATTAACTTGACAGACTGGAAAATGCTTCTCCACGATTTCATTACATATATCAATGATCCCCGGGAACTCTAATTTTATACGAAAAACCATAAATAGTTATTTCTTAATAATAATTACAGATTTCCTTACCAAACTTTTATTTCAATATGGCGTCTCAAGTCGTAGACGAGCTGTCAACTTATCATAACATGTACTTCATATAACAGATGCACAGTTTGTACGAACACGAAAATAAGTTTCCGGAGGTTGTAGTACACGAAAGAACATGTAGAATCCTACAAATCGAGGTTAGAAGTCTAATATAAGAGTACGGTATGAAGTACGATTTTTGCGTATGTGTGCGTGCAATATAGGTGCTACCCTTGTCTATATCATTTTCTGAACAAGAACAGTTGTAGATCGGTAACATAGAAAATGATAGAGAATGGTAATTCCTTGGCGGTGTATCTATTCTAAAAAGCTGGAGCTGTGCGAAAATTTGTAGGGTTGTCGGTCATTTTGTCGGTAAAACAGCGACATCGTCGGAGTTCGGCCTTCGCTTCAGGATCCCCTTAACGCATTTAAGATTAAGTAAGTGCCAATCTGTCAACAAGCAAGTCCTACTTAAAATTTCAGATATGCCAAAATTTGAAAGGTATATACGTACGTATATGTATATATGATTGTCAAGTTTACGGGTAAATTGCATATGACCAATATATATTTTTCTTAGAATTGGACTTAAGGGGATCCTGCAGTGACAGGCGAACTCCAACAATGTCGATAATTTTAATCGTCCAAGTTACCGACCAATATAGATCTGTCCTTGTCTAACGAGTATCTATACGATATATCTATCCTCTTCATATCAAGGATAGACAAGGTTATAGGTTATATAATCTTTTAAACAACATATCTTTTTTTTACGTGTCTGAGCCTAATTCTAACTACGGTATGTTATTTCTTCATGTTATCCGTTGTCCAGGCTGGTCTCATTTTGTAACAACAAATTGTAGAATGTTTATATGAAGCAAATGTTGTCATGACTTGGCGTGAGTAGTAGGTAACGAAAATCTGCATTTCTGAAATTATTTTTGTTCTCGGCATAAAATCGACCAGCGTGGACATCATTAGTGCGTATACTTTAACTTCTGAAAAGGATTTTTCATTCTGTAAAGCCAATAAAGAGATATGTTGCTTTAAAAGAGACTCGCGAAGACTCGCGTTCTATCGGTAATACAGACGGGTGCAGGATCCCCTTAAGTCATTGTTATGACATAGACGATGAAGGATGTTCGTATCTCGAAAGGCTAACGGGATTGGAATATTTAAAATTTTCTAGTATGTATGTAGAAGATCAACGTTTTTGCAAAATACTGCAAAAGAATCAACGGATGCGTGAGTTACATTTGAAATATACACCCAGAATAAACCTATAGATGCCGTGGCAATAGAATTGAGAAATTCGTGTCGTGACTTGGAAGCAATTTTATTTAATTTACTGGATGAAATTAATCTTACATCGCAGGGTTTTAACGCTCTTGCTGACTGTAAGAATTTACGAAAAGTGTATCTTGACGAACTGTAAGTGTGTGCCTTTTTAATTTTTTTTTTTTTAATGCATATTACCGCATTTATTATCGAAATTTGTGCGTTCTTTTCTTTTGCATCTTAATCATTTTAGAATTTAGAAGATAGAGTTGCATTGATTTTTTTTGTGATTTTTATTTTGATATTAAAATAAGTATGATTTTTGTTACAGATCTGAAAATGAAATCGTTGATGATAGCTTATTTAGATTATTTTCCTCTTGTCAAGACTTGGAAGAAGTTTGTTTTGGAGTTTCGCGCAAGTCGTACTATTTAGGGTTTGTTACTGATTTGGAATTACCTATACTAGCGCAGTGCACAAATTTGAAAAAGTTATATCTTTCTAATGTGATAGTTGGTACATCTGATATGCAGTATTCCGTTATTTTTGAACAATGTTTAAAGCTACAAGAGCTTTATCTTCTATCCTGTTTTAATATTAGCGATTGTTTGATTAAACAATGGAAGGAAAGATATCCGCATGTGTCTGTCTATACACGTCTATAGTAAAAGATTTACAAAATAAATAGTTTATGTATATCATTTTGAAATATATAAATTAATTTAGTTTTTTAAAGTTTATGTGTTAGCTATTCAGTGAACTAAGTTGTAAAAGAAGTTAATGACTAATAAAAACGACATATTCGTATTTGTTTATAAATTTGTTATTTGTGAACTTTTCTTTTTTCTTCTTTTTTCATAATTTGACTTTTTTGGGCAATAATGACATTCTTTCCAGGAAATTGTTGTTCAGCAAAATATTGCAAAAGTTAGGCACCTTAATAACATCATCAGTAAATTCTTGGTATATTTTTGGCAATCTCATGTCTCTTTCAAGAATTTATATTTTAGAATAGATCTCCTGTGTGTGTGTGTGTGTGTGTGATACTTTTTCTATAGTCATAATTATTAAACAGCTTTCGTAAGCAATTTTGTTGTAAGAATTTTTTAATATATTTTTTTGAAACTAAACACTAAATAACTCATCAAAGCTATTATATGATTACAAATATTTAAAATATCCGTAATATCAGTTTCTACTCTGTATGAACTTTCTTGTTGCAAATAACCATTAAAATTATTTATCATCAATTATGGCACTATCCTTATATTTGGGAAGAATAGTTTGTATTGCTGACATTGTCTTTTTGAGCAACTTTATGTGCAGCAATGTTTGTGAATAAAATATTAAATTAAAATGAGTGATAATGGATATATTTGTCCTTTATTATTGCAACAATACTACAGGTAGAACTAAGAAAGTTACATTTTTTGGATTTCCTAAAGACCTTCAAAGGTAAAATTCATTGTTATATTATTATATATATAATAAAATTAATTTCCAGAAATAAGCAGAAAAGAGCCCGCAAAAAACACGGTGAAATATGGTTTCGGTCAAATTGTCTTAAAATTGGATGATTTAGTTCTTTTCCTTCTGATCACAAATTCTATGAGTAAAACTATCGAAGATAGACTAATTTTTTGTTACAGTGCAGGTGTTTGAAAGCGGCAATATTAGATTCACGTACGCTGAACATGTATTGATAAGTTCGACATTACATACATGTGTAAATATGTGTATATGTAGGTGTATGCGTGTGTGTGTGTGTGTGTGTGTGTGTGTGTGTGCGTGTACATGCAATTAATAACTATAAAAGCTTCTAGTCATACTAAGTACGTGTATTTAAATAAACGGTAATGCTAATACCAGTGGCAGAATACAGGTTTCTTTTAGAAAAAACACCTTAAAATGCACTACTCACTTCAAATTGTCATAACTCCGTGAAAAAAAATGATAGCGTAATCTTTAAAAAAGAATTTTAAAGAGGAAATTTCAAACTTTACGATGCAATAAATAAAATTTGGAGGATAAATTTTGTTCTCATTTTGCAGGCCGTCAAATTTAAAATTAATTTTTCAATTTTTCAAGGTTTATTTTAAATTAGCGCCGTTTGTAGTAAAATTGTCGCAGAGAAACGAGCTTCTAAGCATTCGAAAGCTATAGGTTCAAGCTTTAAAACGCTTTTTAATTTTTTAAACATCGCGCTGCGATCATTTTTCACAAAGATACATTAGATGACGTCAAACCAAGTTAAGTCAAAAAAATCAAAAGTACGCAAACTTTTGCACGCTACTAGGTATACAATGATAATACAAGTCCATTCAAATATATGCTCAAATCTCGAAAGATTTTGAATTAAAAATATTCATTATTGGAGAAAAGTTATGGTCAAACTGTTCAATCCAAATGTCCCGTTATGTTAAGAAATGACTAATTTGGCAGAACAATAGTCAGTAGAATCAACAAAATAGATAAGATATTGTTGTATATAAATCTTCTCCTCAGAAGTCGACAACAATCTTCAACGGTCTGATTCTGAATATTGAAGTATTAGATAATAGTCGACAAGGAAACACGTTCGTCATGGACAACATTCTAAAACATAGATATTGATGTAGGAAACTTGTTCCCGCGCGCGTTCTCAGTATGTTTTTATTTTTTCAAAATTTTTAGTTTTAACATGTCAAACGCTTGACTAAAAGTTTACCGGATAATATTTCAACTTCTTGACTGCATTCTGTAGTCTGGACCTAGCTATCCTTGCCCATCTAACCTCCATGCATCTATCTCTTCGTTATATATTTTGGTATCTTTGTTGTCCATATCTTAAAGAGAAGATTATATTTAATTATTTGTTAATATTAGTCTCTATGTTTACTTTCTTTATGTAAATAATCTAGGTACTTTAAAATTTCTTTAAAGACAATAATTATTATATATTTTTATATTTGTCTAAATAATCTGCAGATTATTATACGATTAACGTCACTCCTGATCTATTTTTAATCTAAACAGAAACTGTTGATTAAAAGTAATTTATTTAAACAAGAACTAGTAAGTATACAGTAATAAATTAATAATTATATATATAAATTAATTTTGACGAAAGATGTCAAGAAACGATAATTGTAAAAGTAAAATAAACTTCTTCAAAGACATGTACAAGAAGTTTGAATAATAGTAATGAAAGGATAGGCAATTTAAAATGTCGTACATAATTAGAAAACATATCAAAATTTTATTGTTATTTATCGACAGATTACATAAAAATATTTCTTCGTGTAATATATCTATGATTTGTCAAGTAAAAATATATGATTAATAACAACAAATTTATACAGGGTGTCCAATTTTAAACAGTCAAACTGAGTATCTTGAAAACTGAGCTCGATAGACAAAAATGTTTTAGACAAAAGTTGCATGGTTTGAAGGGGGCCACATGGTGAACATATGGACTTAACCCTGAGTGGCCTTTTCAAGGCTATGTCAGTGTAATCGATATTTTCTTAATTGAAACTCTCCATATTGCAGTACATTATTTGAAAGGGCGTAAAATAAGAAAATTTTTGGCGCAAACCAGAGATCGATACGTTGACGCGTTCGGCAGTTATTTAGAGTCAAAAATTGGCTTTTTCCAAATTTGACCCTAAATAACTCCCGAACAGATCAACGTATCGACCATTGGTTTGCGCCAAAATTTTTCTTATTTTATGTTCTTTCAAACAATGTATTACAATGTAGAAGTTTCTACTTAAAATTTTAGAGTAAAGAAATAAGACGTTATTATAAAAGTTATATTTGTCATGTTAATGTTATTATAAAAAAAACAAGGAAAACAAGATTTTAAAAGCTGTAAATTATTTTAGACATCTAAGGATTTGTAATACCTACGGTGAAGAATTGGCTAATACTACCAATCTCATATCGGGTATTATATCTCTGTGTAAGAGCTTCGA
This sequence comes from Harpagoxenus sublaevis, assembly GCA_030770355.1. Classification (NCBI taxonomy): domain Eukaryota; kingdom Metazoa; phylum Arthropoda; class Insecta; order Hymenoptera; family Formicidae; genus Harpagoxenus; species Harpagoxenus sublaevis. The sequence continues at coordinate 39,079 of JASTWR010000497.1, read as the reverse complement.
GTGCTACCCATCCGACACGATAATGAAATCGTAAACGTTACATTGATTCAAATACAATATTTTATCACACTAAATGTGCAAATAATACTATTTTGAATTATATAAATTATTAAAAGCGAACCACTTTATTTGCTTTTAAAACATTATACATATACTTTTTATCGCAAATATTGTTCAAAGGCACCACTCTTTTTTATTATTAATGCAATTTCTTATCAATTCATTATAAGAGTAAATACGTTTTTCCGTATGGTCGTAAGGAAACATCAATTGTTGGGAAAAACCGTGGAACGAAATATATGAATTAAAATGGTGGATATTGGATTCCATATAATCAAATATGCTTTTCATCTCTATTTCAGAGAATGGCTTACTTCCGGGATAATCGTCATCGCAAGGATTGCTGCTGGTGCCAGTAGCTGAGAACGTCAAGTTATAATGTTACATTGACAAATCTTAATGTAATTATAGCATTTTCAAGCTTCCAAAATAGTCTGAACTTTTAATAATGTTTTCTATTATTTATTTTACTCTTCTATTTTTTAAATACTTACTATCTCAGTAAATATATTCCAGTTTCTATTGGGATCCGATCCAATGCAAATATCACTAGACGGTTTACGAGCTTTTTTCCATAATCGATCCTAAAAAATATTAAAGGGAGTCTACTTGTGGGGATAGTATTAACATATAATAATATAATTAAAGTTACAATAATAAATAATGTTGTGGCGGTCTGCCGACCGCACAAATAAACAATAACGCCTGCAAAACAATAACCCGACGTACATGCTTTCCCGAGAGCGCACAACCGTGCCAACAGAAATATAAAAGCACGGACTCCAGGGGATGCTATAGCCAGTCGTATATCTCTACCTGAGATAACGTTCTGTGCATATGCTAAGTGGAGTCGCCGTCACGACACATAGCGTCGTGACCGGCATTTTTGGCCATCTAGGTGACACGCATCGACAACGCGGAAGACCATGAACAGGGTTAACTACGGACACGCAGAAAAATTATAGGAACCTTCTATCTTGGAGGAACTCACGGAAGCTAGTGATCCTACACTTATCCACTTCCATCCATACATAATATCCTATAATTTGTGACTTTAAAGATCAAATTAAAATCGTTGATAATATTGTAAAATGATTTCAAGTTGTGCGGAGGTACCATAGTAAACACTTCTCTGTTTAACGCAGTCGGTATTTGACAGAAGCTGTACTGTAAAAAAGATCCAATTTCACAATTTTACTTAAATGAAATCTAATCTTAAATCTATTAAATATATAATATCTACATGTTTCTCAGAGTTTTATTCTTTATTTTATAGCACTTGATTTATAAGTTATTTTAAATATCTATAGAGTTGATTTTATTTATTTCAATTAGATAACATAAAATTCCTGAAAATTGCTATTATAAATTTTAACTGACAAAATGAATTAGTGCAAAACTAATTTTCTATTAAAGGAAAAAATCTGTGTACAAATTAACTGCAATAATATTTTTATTTTTATCTAAATAGTTTACTTACTTCGGTATTACCCTTTTCTTTCCATTCTTTAAGTATCGTAGTTCTAAATGCGTGTCTGTTTTCGGGACAATGCTGAAGAGTTTGTAACTGTCGTAGCTAACCTTGTCAATGGTAGATACGCCCATGGTCACGATACACAATATTATTATTATTTTCCACACACATGATGGCTCTCTATATGAGAATAGATTTCTTATAATTTAAATTGCGAATATCTTTCTAGATTGAAATGCTACATATTACTTTTGGCGAAATAATATAACCATCAATAAATATTTTATTATAGATTAAATAAATTAAGTAAAATTGTTATTTTAATACAGTAATTTGAATTTACACTCATACAATTTCTGGATTTAAAATTTGTTTCTTCTTGCAAAGATCCATTTACTGATTACGAAACAAGAGTATTTTTGTATATCAGTTACCGTTCAATTCATTGTAATATCTAAACGTTATATGAAAAATACGTTAACAATATTATTGTTCATTATACTATATATAACAAAGGTATAGGTATATAAAAATATTATAACACATTATTACGTATTGTTTAAAAAGAGTCGTCATGGCAACGTAAAGCTAAGAGAAATGATTGTCTCGTAAAAGAGTACGCATTATACATATGTCATATCTAATATACACACACATGCATATATATTTTAGACAAATATATATATAATTTAATTAAAGTGTAGTAATCTATAATAGCTTTAGGCACTTACTAACATTAATTATTGAATAAAAATGAATACAAATGCGCTTAATATTATTTCTATATAAAATCATAATGCAAGTTAAATCAAATATATATAATATATGCATAGTTTTCGAAGATTTTTAAATTAAGAACATTCATTATTGGAGAAAAGTTATAGTCAAACCTATTTAATTCTAATATTGCGTTGTGCTAAAAATGACTAATGCCTGAAAGCCAAATTCTAGCCGATCCAGAATCAATAGAATAAGCGAAATAGGTAAGACACTGTCGTATATTTTCTCTTCGGAAGTCGACAATGATCTCCAACGGTCTGATTCCAAATGATTATAGAAGTAATAGGCTACGGTCCACTTGACGCTACAAATGCTTTGAAGCGTTCTTCTTCTCTTTTTTTCTTCATTGAAAGAAAGGAGAAGAGGAATGCTTCGGAGCATTTGGAGCGTCAAGTGGACTGCAGCCTTAGATAAAGGTCGGCCAGAAAGCGCGTTTTGTGGCTAACATCTTTAAATATAAATAGTGATATGGGTAATCTGTTAGCGCGCGCGTTTACTATGTTTTTATGTTTTTGAAGTTATTAGTTTTAACATGTCCAACGCTTTACTAAAAGTTTACCGAATAATATGTCAACTTCTTGACTTTATTTCGTAGTCTGAACTCTTTGCTATCCTTGGCTATCTTTCCTCCATTCATCTTTTTGTTTTATAATTCGGTAACTTCGTTGTCCATATCTTAAAGAAAATATTATATTTACATTTTATAGTTCTTTATAGGTAATGTAGCTTTTATTATTTCAAAAATAAATTATAAAATGACTGGCGAGTTATTTGTTAATATTAATGTATGTTTAGTTTTTTTTACAAATAATCTATTTTAATTAGTATCTTTTGAAAATAATTATTTATTATTTATTGTTAAATCTAGTAATTTTTACATATTGTTACACTTGTCTAAATAATTTGCAGATTATTATACAACTAACGTCACTCCTAATCTATTACAAACAGGAACTGTTGATTAAAAGTAATTTATTTAAACAAGAAAGAGCACTAAAATAAATAAACTGAAAATTATATTTATTAATTAATTCTAACAAAGGATGTCAAGAAACAATAATGAAAAAATTAATTAAACTTCTTCAAAGATATGTGCAGAAAATTTTGTTGTTAATAATGATGAAAGCATAAAAAATTTAAAACATCGTACAATATAATTGAAAAGCATAATATCGAAATTTTACTGTCATTTATCAATAGATTACATAAAAAAACTTTTTTATGCAATATATCTGCCTATCATGTGTCAAGTAAAGATATATGATAACCGATAACAATAAATAAACATATAATAATAATAAAAATTTCTTTTTGGTCTAACATTATATGCTCATATCATATAGCTCAATGAAGATGAAATAGAATCTAGAGTCTCTTCTCCAGTCGGAATAATCTGCTCAGGTGGTAACAAGAGGCCGTTGACCCTAGTCGCGCAGTTTGTAAAGATATACGGAATGTTTGCGGAAAATATGGAAGACGTAATTCACGTAATCTATACACTAGAACCACTAAACCCTATAAGAAATAATTTTACATTATATATAAGAAACAACATATCTTTCTAATTAAAATTATTTTATTGTAATAAAATATGACGATAAGCATTTTAATTTTACATGTACATATAATATATATAAAAACAAATAAGATAGGTATTATTACAAAGAAATTAAAAAAAGGATTTTAAAAGCGAAATTATTTTAGGAATTTAGATAATTAAAGATTTACATACTGTGGTACTCGCTAATACTTTCACGCACGTATTCATGGGTATTGTATCTCTTTTGAATATCCTCATTACAATTGTACCGAAAGCAAATTGCTTGAATCGCTGGAATCGCAAATATTTATACTGATTTCTATTAAAATATTTAACGTGCATATTCTATGAGAATAATATGATTTCGAACTATGTAAGTAATTATAAAGGCAAATAACCTGAAAGCGCGTTTAATGCGAAAAAGTTACTTAAAGCCACAAAAATACATTGCTTGAAATTGAATTTGCTTCTGAAATATTTTTTTTTTGTTACAAATATTTTTTAAATATATTACTCTTTTTTATTACCAAAATGCAATTTCTTACCAAATCATCATATAAGTCAGGTAAATCCGCACTGCTATATATAGGAAATAGCAATTGTTGGGAGAAACCGTGGAACGAAATATACCCCTTAAAATTGCGTATATTCTCTGGGAAAAATAAGGAGGCTCAAGATTGTAGTAATCAAATTATTTGGATTGCTCGTAACCCTAATTTTACGTGCGATATTTCTATTTCAAGATTTTTAAGTTAGATTTTTAGTTACGCGGGATTAAGTTAGAAATATTGCACGTAAAATTAGGGTTACGAGCAATCCAAAAATTTGATTATACTACAATCCTGGGCCTCCTTAACCTTATTATTTTTCCCAGAGTTGGATTTCATATATATTCGAATATGCTTTTCATCTCTATTTCGGAGAATGGCTCACTTCCGGGATAATCGTCATCCCAATGATTGTTGCTGGTGCCAGTAGCTGTGAATATCAAGTTACAACAAAAAATCTTAATGTAATTAGCATTTCAAAGCTCCCAAAATAATCTGAAATTTTGATACAATGTTTTTCTATTATTCACCCAACGGTTGGCGAGTTTACTCCATAATCTGTCCCTGGAAATCATCAAAGAAAGCTCACATGTGTGGATGATCTTAATTTTAAATTATTATTTTTCTTCCTATATACTTAAGAGACTATTATAACGTTATTTGTAGCGCATTCTGATGATTCTATTAATTATGATTATTGATTAGTTTCGTTAAATTTCAATTTTTAATAAAATGTCTGATAAGTTATTCTATTCGTGGCGTAATTGTGCGTTAATATCCTCATGGGAGTCAGGGTAAACAGTGTGCTTTAAGTTTGCCAAAAATTGATCTTGATCAAATGGGATTAAAAACGCTAAAACATAACTTCTCTCCTAGTAAAGAGATCTCATTTTTGTGAAGTTCAGAAATTAATATTCATAGACTATCTACATTCTTTTCGTACAAGTTGGACCTCGGAAAAATTGACATTTTTATTTATACCTACGATTTTAATATGTAAAGTTTTAAAATACAGTATGTGTATCTTCATGCAGATTAATACACAATTGCTTAACGTAAAGCTCACGGTATTTAGCAGGTTTCTTTGTGGCTGCTAATGTATGTACATTAAAGTTTAATGGATTAAGATAGTTTTGAACCAGCTTTGAACTTTGCCATTCAGATTTCTTCGCCAAATTATGCATGATCTATATTTTAATATTTGTAATACAAATTTGCAGATATGATTTAACCATAGCAATCGAACGTATAAAAAAAGTAAAAAAAAAGATGTATAAAACCCAGAATGAATTAGACACAATTCTACATCAAACTTTATTGACGTTATTTTGTTAGCAATTAGGCTAATTTTTTTTTAATGGTTGTCTATAGTATGTTGTATAAAATAAATGCATTTAAAGAACGTTTCAAGAATTTTGAACTATAAATAGAATAAATACGGTGGATACAAGTTTTTGTTCTTTGTATTTGCTGTAAGATATATTTGTTAAAATTTTAAAAGTTGTTTATTTTGTTTGTCAGCTACAGAGCCTGCGATTGAGGGGACAGATCGATTAGCAGTGATGTATGACGACACCCTAGTAGCACAGTGCATTGGCGCAATATTGGCTAACAATATACATATATAGTGCAAATATTTTATTATTTATATTTATTATATCTGCGAGACACATAAAATTAATTACATGTTGTCGCAACAGTCGTGTATAGTCCCACCGTTTATTTTGTATATTTTTATAACAGATAATATGTATGTATAGTTAATAGTAGGTACATATCTCATCGCGATAGAGTATAGAAAATTAAATGGCATTTTGCATGTCGGATCAAGAGAAAGATTTGTTTACAAGAGATAAAGGATGGCTTTATTATTAAAAGGTTTTATATTTAGAAACTTTTTCTTGTAATCCATAATACATGCATTATTTTTTATTACAGTTACTATAATGACTTATTTTGTAAGAACACAAATTAGCAAAACGCAAATTATGAATTTAAATGTAGAATTATGTCTAATATTTGCTGTGTTTCATACAACATTCTATCTTTATTTTTCTTATACGTATCGATCGCTTTTACACGCATTTCTTGATCCCATTCGTACACATGTTGAAATATAGCACATGCATAATTTGACGAACAAAATTTTATGGCAAACTTCAAAGCTGATTCAGCTTTCTTAGCCCAACAAACTTTAACGCACAATAACAGCCAAAAAAACCTGTGAAATACATGTGCATTACATTGAGAAATTGCGAATCAATCTGAATAAAGATATGCAATTTTACCGTATTTCACAAAATTTGGAATGAAGAAGCGTAACGATGTAGAATTGATATCAGCTTCATTATGTTCAGACACTTATAAAAATAATGTAGGTAGTGTAGAAATATCATTATCTGAAGGTCAAAAAGGTTCTCTCCATCTATTAAGAGAGAAGGCATATTTTCAAGTTTATAATCCAATTTGATCCATCCTACCGCTAACTTGAGAAGATTTATTTCCCATGTGGTCCATTTTGGCACCACAAGTGGAGAAGGAACATTATGGAACGACTCATCCCACGGAATAACATTATCTAATATCTGAAAACAACATTAAAATTATTATATTTAAATATTAGAAGTATGAATACTTATAGTGAAACTATATAGTTTGTATGTATAAAAGAGATATTACCTCCCTCTTGTTAGACAAATATTCAAACAAGTAGTCCTTCCCATCTTTAGTGTTTATACTTTTGCGTGCAAATCTCGGAAAATAAGATTTAAGAAATGGTTCGAATTTCAAGGGTCCTCCTAATATATACTCTCTAGATGACCTAAGAGCATACATCCCTTTTCGTAAGGCACATATTCAGTTGCTTTATGGGGCAACTCATCCGTCAAATTTGGTAATAAACATTTTAATAAGCCGATATTTGCAGGATTTTAGATCTATGATGCAGTTTTAGAAAATAATCCAGTAAGAATTTAGGAAATAGGTGTGTGTTTATTGCATACAGGTATACAATGTCAAATATATTATTAATTTCTATTATCAAATATTGTCATTTATTTTATCTAATCAAAGTATATAAATAGGCCTTATTGCTTAGGTAGCGTAATTCTATCCTTTCGAGAAAGGACTTCATGTCTTCATGGTTTAACATTCTGCAATAAATTTTCATGCCAATAAAAGTACTGAAACTTCAATTCAATCACAAATGCTCGTAATTCAAACACGTAACTAAATGTCCTGCCCAGCTCTGTGAGATGTTCCGAGAAAGTTTAGTGATACGAGTAACGAGAACGATCTCCACCAAGTAGAGTCGGCGAAATAAATGTCACGCACGAACATTCTATTTTGAAATGGGCAATACTTTATGGAAACACGCATATATATTATGTGGACCTAAAGATATATATTATTAAATATAATATATAAAAAAATAATAAAAATAAACAAAAAAAAGAAGATTGATTATTTACAAAGGTAAGATTTATTACATGCATAAATTTAGATAAACATATCAAAAAATAAATTTAAATATAAATCAATTTAAATAAGTAATATTAAAAAATCTAAACAATGTTTTACCCCACAAATAAAGCCCACACAATTTCTTGGCAATTTTCAACATAGTTTCAATCGTGTCTAAACAAAAAATATCGAAATATTCAACAATAAATTTTGTTTCAGCATATACAACGGTCCTATTATATAGTATTTTTCTCAGTGAGCCCACAACAATACTGCATAAGATGGTACAGATATTGTTCGACGGAAATCATATACCTCTATATCCGGATCACCCTTGCGCCAATTCCAAAACCATGCGGACATTAGAACTTTATAATATTTTGGAACTAAAATCTAAAAAATACAAAATAAACATAGGTATATAAAAATTATATTTTAGTTTAAAAAAAAAACAGTATATTAAAAATGTAGACACAAATATGTTTAAACAAATTATTTTCTCTTTACTAATGCATTTCACCTCCTAGTGAATTTTTATTATTTTATCGAATAATAATTAATCGAATAATAATTAATCGAATGTCATTGCTTTTAATGATTTTATGTAAACGTAAATGCAAAATTCATATATACACTGTTAAAAAAGATATGAAGTTTACAACACATTTACGATACCACGGTAAATGAAATTTACAAACTGAGTATCTAAAATAAAAATTCTTGCACTTGTATAGCTAAATTCATACACGAACATGAATTTTTTAATCACTGATATAAAATTTAATACACACAACATTGAATATTAAGAACCTGTTTAAGATTTTTTGGAATACGCAAGGTAATAAATTACTAATAATACATATTTTTGATTGAAAATAAGAACATTTGTATTATAAAAAAACAGATGAGCATAGTAATATTGCTGCTCGATACTTTCATTTTCGAAATATCACTCCTTTAATTTTCAATTTTGTATTTGAAATTTTATATACCGTATCTGCATAAAAACTTCCTATTTTTATATTATTTTTAATACAGATTTTTTTTACAGTGTAAATACTACCGGATTTTGGATTCTTACCGTAGCAGAGTACGTAAATTTTACATTTGGGGTGTCCTGGCAAGGAAACTATGCTCTAACGTATATTAGCTGAAAGAATAAAGATTTTTATACACTCTCTACTTTCATATAGAAGAATATTTTTGCTTGGTCAGTTTACTTTGTTGTTAGACAGTAAAGAGGAATGTTTACCATCGCGGCATCGGCAGTTGGCTCAGGTTTTAACCAATGTAATGCACGAGAGTCTGGATTTGTTTCCTATTTTATTTGAATTTTACAGTTGAAAATGTCATATTATTATTAGTATATTTAATTCTATTCTATAACATTAAGAACTTTTACTAAATATATTTCTCTATAAAAATATTTTATGTAGGTACATATATATATTCACCTAAAGTTATCATAAGTAATGCCAACAGTGGTTGGTGGTAACTGTACGCAAAATCGACTTCCAATAACTTAACTATCTTTAATTTTATAATTTAAACATGTTCCATCAACTGCGTTTGTGACACGTGATATAACAAGTCCGAGGTTATCTAAAATCTAATTTCATATTACATGTTAATAATTAGTCAAATTTTTTGCTTGGTATAAAGATAATTATCCACTCACTACCTTATTAATTGAAGGTCCCTTGCATTCTATAAGTAAAATCGATTTTCCTTCAATTTTTATACACAAAAAATAAGTACCGGACGCACATAAGTAAGGCACCGCTGTTAATTATCTTCTGTAAATACATCGCGAAAATAAATTAAAGTACATTAAATTTAATTTTCTCTCTATTTATTATTTGGATTTCTATTTCCGTAATAAATAAATTAATTATACAAAATATCTTTTTGCTAGAGACCATACGATCTTCACGTATAAATGCAATGGCGACAGCGCACCGCAAAAGCAGACACCAAGATTTGACTAACGAATTTTATAAACCAATTTCTTGTATATAGTTCAAAATTTTAAACAATATATTTTACACGATAAATTTGCAACACGTATTCTCCTTTTCACAAATTACTTTACTTTTGATATGTAGATTGTTTAGCATTTAGCATATTAAATCTGGCATTTATGTGGGTTGGTAAAACCAATAAAATTCAGTAAATATACAGTTACATGAGTTATTATTAGAGAAGGTATACAGAAAAATACACTTGTTAAACTGATAAGTATAAAAAATTTAAATTAGCACACATACATTCTGCAAGTACATAAAAAAAATAACAAAATAAAAAGTAAGATATAAAAATGTAAGTGCACAATATATACATATACAATACACATAAGTAGCAATGTAAAAGTATAAAATATCAATCTGCATATACTTACAATTGGTCACCATTTTAATTATGCTTTGTTTTGAGTAATGGTCATCAATATTAATACTAATATGTAATAAATGTAATAATATGTAATACGTTTTAAAGGATACACATTGTTCTTCAATTGTTATGTTCAAATATCAAGAGTATAAGAACACCTGCACATTTAGAGATGGAGAAATATAGAGATGGAGAATACCGATAGCATTATTGATAACACTGTTTAACAAAAGAAATGCACACAAACAAGAATAATCGTTTTCTGTAGTTTTTTTGGACGCTGAATACGATTCCGTTTACAAAATTGCCCTAACACGTCGCAATTTTTAGAAATTTGCAAGTAAAATTGCGAAAAGGACAATTTTAGTGTACTTTGGTGTATTATAACTACGATATGTAACGTGTTAAACAGATTTTATTGTAATCAAAATTAAGTGTTAGGGTTTTTACTTATAATGATCAAAATTAAAAGTATGTGTTAGGACTTTCAGCCCTTAAGAGAAATTTGTTGTGTCGATTATCGTTAAAAAGATATTGATGAGATTAACATAGGGTCTATTGCGTCAAAGGTGCGATTAATTGCCATGAAATATTTTTTAATTATGTTATTCAAGCTTAAGGATTTTTCAGGTTGCTGAATACTAATCTGATGTCAAAGTTGATAAATGCAAAATGCCAATATAATGGGTATCAAAAATAAAAATGATCGAGTTTATAATTCCGAATTTTTATTATGTGCCGACATAATTTTATAATTCATTTAATTTTTATTATGTTTGACATACGTGTAATTTATTAGTAAGAATCGCAATTTTTCCGAAGACAATTATTTTTTGAAACTTTTCTATGGAGTAGAATATTATTTATACTATTGAATAGTAAAACAGCGTGCCGCAGAGAAATGTAGCATTATTCTTATGTGCAGATATAAATATAATGCATTTTTATTATGTCTCAACATAATATATTCTCTCACTTTGGAAAATTTTGAAAAATTGAATGCAATTTCATAGAAACACATTAAAATTGTGCATTATTAAAATGTACAAAATAAATCATATTTTAAAATTTTACAATTTTCATTTTGTCGCAATTTAACCGTGTCAATTTTTATTATGACATTAGCTATTTTAATTTAGATGCAATTTATTTTTGTATTGCATTATAAAATAATGTTAAGTAAATTACTTTATAAAAATGCTCTTAGTAAAATACAAAATTTATTCACATTGTTTTTAGAAAAGACTAGGTAAATATACCGATCAGGGGACCATCCCCCGATGACCTTGACCTTGACATATTTTGTCAAGGTCATGATTCTAATGGCATGTTTGATTGGTGACAAACCTGGCTCGGGTTAGCTCATGGACATAGAATACATACCTAATATGTACAATGTATTCTATGTCCATGAGCTAACCCGAGCCAGGTTCGTCACCAATCGAACACGCCATAAGTGACCTTCAAAAGTTTTTAGCCGTCGCTTGTTGTTTGTTAAAAAGTTATTAACAAAAATAGTTTGACAAATATAGCAGTTATTGTGAGTACTAGACAAGACATGAACGACTAATATGTATGTAGAAATAATAAATGTATGAACAAAGGAATTTCATTTAAAGCAGCAAATCGTTGATATATTGAACAGTTTTTTCGTTAAAGCAGAGAATAGATGAGAATAGTTAAATTTTGTAAACACTCTGAATTGGTACGTGTGAAGGACATTACTACTTCGTAACTGCTTTGTACAAGTACCCAGTCACCGATATAATCTTACCCAGTGAACATCACAACGTACAATTTCATAATGCATTTATATGAGTTTATTAATATAACAAACAACTTTGATTCTACTGAATACTGAATACTAAATACTGAATAAAATTTTTGTTTCATATATCTATTGACTTTTTAATATATCACAATTCTATGATTATTGTAAATTTTGCATATGTTAATCTAATTTCCGAAGATTTTTTGCATGACATTTTGGCTTTTTACAAGTATGTGCTTTCTAATGTAAGTTGAAGCACATACAAAGCACACACTTGTAAAGCGCGCCACTAATCTACAGGTTAGTGACGCGCTTTACAAGTATGTGCTTTGTAAGTTGAAGCACATACTCTCTATTCTCTGCTTTAAATAACTTTCCTTAATATACCAACAATTCGCTACTTTAACTAACTTTCCTTCGTTCATACATGTACCATTTCCACATAAATATCAGTCATTTATGTCTATTAGTACTAAAAAAAACTGCTATATTTGTCAAACTTTTTTTGTTAATAACTTTTTAACAAACAACGAGCGACGGCTAAAAACTTTTGAAGGTCACTCAGTGTTATGACCTTGACAAAATATGTCAAGGTCAAGGTCATCGGGGGATGGTCCCCTGATCGGTATATTTACCAAAGACTATTTCCATATTATCCACTTTCTTATTCAAAGCTTGAGAAGGTCTAGATAAATTGTAATTTGTTAAATTATTATTATATGTGTTGAGTCAGTAACTCGATAAATTAAATTTATGTTTTAACATAATAATAATTTACTGAATAAAAATTATGTCTAGATATAAAAATATTTCCGAATTGGTATTATGCATCCTGACATAATTGAACTTGCTGAATTAAAATTATGTTAAAATACAACACACGCACATGTATAAAAATAATACTAAATTTTTATTATATTAAGATATAATTTTTATTCCTACAATTATTATTGTGTCAGGACATAATTAAAATTCAGAATTAAAATTATGTTCTAACATAATTTTAATTCAACGATTCAAAATTTTATATAAATACATAATTGTTTAGATTTTGAATTTTAATTATACTAACATAATTTTAATTCGAGGAATTATTATGTCGCAACATAAATTAAAGTATTCCGAATTTTAATTATGTCCCGATATAATTTTAATTCGTGGAATTATTATTATGTTGCGACATAAAAGTAATTCCGAAATTTTATTATGTCTAGACATAAAAATAATTCCAAATTTTTGTTATGTATTGACATAATTTTAATTCATCGAATTATTATTATGTCACGACTAAATAGTAACTATCGTATTCTTATTATGTCTTGACATAATAATAATTCAATGAATTAAAATTATGCCCGACATAATAATAATTCCACATTTTTATTATGTCCCGACATAATTTTAATTCAGTCTATTTTTATTATGTCACGACATAATTTTAATTCATCCAATTTTTATTATGTCGTGACATAATTTTAATTCTGCCACTAGCAAATTTAAGTTCTTAATACTTGTAACACTAAAATGGCTCCAATAAGCAATTTAACGGCAATGAGAAACGCACGAACTACTGTCTACGTATTCCAGGTCGCCAATGACGGGATCCAAGCAATGCGCTACGTAGTGTCCGGTGTCTAGGTATTCCAATTCTTCAAATTTGGTATCTGCGTGCCCTAGGTCGCCGATGACGAGGTCTAGATGTTGCGCTCCGTGGTTTTCGGTGTCTAGGTGTTCCAATTCTTCGATCTAACAAATTTTGTCTGAAACATTTTCTACAAAAATGTGTCATTTACAAGATATTTGAGGTGCGCAATTAAAATGGAATACTCTGCATATATCCCGCAGATTAATTACCTATATCTTTATATCTATTTTATATAGGATATATGCATAAATATGTTTGTTTATAAATTCTCAGATCAGAGCAATTTGTCAGTGGAAAAAGCAGGAATTTTAGGATCAATGCCAGTGAGATTGCTACCAGTAGATGATAAGTACTCTCTGCGCGGAGAAACTTTGAAGAAAGCGATACAGGACGATTTGAAGAAAGGCCTTATACCGTGTTATGTCGTCGCTACTTTAGGAACTACTGGCACCTGTACCTTCGACAATATCGACGAGATAGGACCTATATGCAAAGAATACAATATATGGTTGCACGTTGACGCTGCTTACGCGGGTAGATATGATGCAATTTATCACTTTTTTATTAACTTTACATATTATAGCTTGCATCATATTACTTAAATAATCGCTAAAATATTAATTATTAATAAAAAAGATTGTGTGTTTGTAAATTTTTGCTATTTGATCAATCACCATCAGCTAAGATTATAATTGCACGTAATTATTATAAAAATTTATCACTTTAATTAATTGTATTGATCCAGGTGCAGCGTTTGTTTGTCCGGAATTTCGTCATTTAATGTCGGCGTTTAGTATACGCGGACTCCTTCAACGTAAACGCTCATAAATGGCTACTTACAAACTTCGATGCTTCAGTATTGTGGGTAAAAAACTCGAGGCGACTTATAGAAGCGTTTGGTGTGTGTGTGTGTGTGTGTGTGTGTGTGTGTGTGTGTGTGTGTTAACAGAATATATCTTGCCCACGATAAGGAAAGACTTGTACCGGATTATAGAGTAAGATTTTATAAATCTTGCTAACATAATATTCTTATTTTAATAGACTATCTTACTTTAACAAATTATTAAGTAATTAAAAATGTTTCTCCATTCTTGTAATTCATAAATTTTTTATAATATAGAATTGGCAGATACCCTTGTGTCGGCGTTTTTGTTCGTTAAAACTATGATTTATTATGAGTATTTATGGAGTGCAAGGACTTCAGGAGCATATTAGATACACTATAAAACTAGCGCAGCTTTTCGAGAAGTACGTCAGATCGGACAATAGATTTTTAATAGTCACCAAAGTTGTTATGGGTCTTGTCTATTTTCGTATCAACGTACGTTTTCTATCTAAAAGTTTTTTTACCAGTTTGCGAATTAAAAATTTAACCTTTAATTATAGATTTCTTATTTTCTTATTTTATAAATTTTTAGGTAAATTAAGACTAGAATTACCAAGGGAATGAAAATAATTTGTTTAACATTTTTAAAAATAATAAGTATTTATTTATTAAAACAGTACAGTTTCTTAAATCTCTGATTTTTAATGAATTATACAGATAATTAATTTTATAAATTTATACAAAGGAAATAGCCATACGGTCCAAGCTTGGATCTTAGGCAGCTCAATATAATTATTTTCAATATGTATTTAATACGCGTATTTTCCAACATATTAAACTGCGCGCCGATTATTTGTCGGACTTAAAACACAGCTATTGTTGGAACATTTAGAAATTCCCTCTCCTTTCCCTAATTAAATTGATATCGATTTAATATTAAAATCACTGTAAAAACTTATTGCGAAAAATATTACCCCAGCCAGGGTTCGAACCTGGAATCTCCCGCATTCCGTTCGGGCGTCTTACCAATTCGACTACCGGAGCATGTGGTAATATTTATCGCAATAACCGCATTGATAAAAAAATATAGTTGAAAATGCCATAATTTCACTATAAATTATAGTATCCTGAGGCGCCAAGCATATAAAATAGTGCTTTTTACTATAAAAAATGTAGTTGTTATAACGTGAAAATATAGTTTGTAAAATCATAATATTTATTTCACATAACCGTATAATTATGATTGTTGTTATTAGAATATATTGTTAAACAAAACATTATATGGTTAAATGTACTATTAATGAGGTTTTACACAAAGAGAACGGTTTCTTTAAATTTAATAAATTTTATTGCATCCAAACAAATTTGATGATTGGAATGGTCCAAACAAACTAATGTTTCGATCAATAAGAACGATTGTTTGATTTTTCAAGGAATATATATCTTTGTCTTAAACAAAAAATTGTTTGAAACGAAAGACATATTAAAAGAAATGTATTGCTTCACACAAGTAATTAGCTTACTTTACTGCGAGTGATAAACGCTTTCGCCGTGGGGACTTATATACTGTCTCTGGTTGAATTTTACATTTGAGAAACTAGGCCATCTAGTGGTGAAAAAGCTTATCACTCGCGGTGGTAACCAAATAATATAATATAGTTGTTGTTATATGATTTTTCTGACTTCACTGTTACTATATTAATATATAAGCGAACGATAATAATATAGTAACACTTACCATTATTAAGATTGCGATGGCTATACATGAATAGTTAAGTTATGTACTATTCCTTTCTTTCATGTTTTACTATATAAATATTTAAAATTATTACAATTTATAGTAAAAAGTTCTATTGTTTCTCAGTACCATGCGTATATGGTTTATATTACTAGTATTATAATAGAATTTACTATAAAAATGAGTACCCGGACTATAATTTTTTTACCATGCAATTATAGTCAATTTTATCATCGATTTTATTATCAGTGCGGATAACAATAATTTGAAAGTCTTTCTCAGGCGACGTGAATAAACAATATATGTTAAGACCGTTAAGATATAAGTCAATACAAAGGAAATAGCCATACGGTCCAAGCTTGAATCTTCGGCAGCTCATCCCTCTCCCTTCCCTAATTAAATTGATATCAATTTATTATAAATATTTTATAAATTTGTTTTCTCTTTTTTCTACATGGGTAGAATTAAGTGTAGGTTGATCCTCGGTAGTTCTAGTGTTAAACAAATTTATTTCTGTTTACTATGAGTGATTTATTAATCATCTATTTCATAACATTGAGCTCTCTTTTTTATCAATGTTACAGTTTTAATTATAAACTAAATTATTATAATTATAATTATAATTTTAACTTTAATTATAACTTGGCTGGGTAAACCTAGTCAATTAAGGCCTATACAAGAAATCAATCGCCACTTAAATATGTTGAAGGAGAGGTCTTTGTAAGTAATCCTACGTAAGAAAAAAGTGGGGGACGGCATTGGTTTAGAAAATATCGCAAATTAAAATTTCAAAATTTTAATGCTTTTAATATTTAATAAAAACCTATAGGTTAGTGACGCGCTTTATAAGTACGCGCTTTGGAAGTTGAAGCACGTCCAAAGCACATATACTTGTAAAGCGGCAAAGCGCGCCACTACTCTATATAGGTTAGAGAAGCGCTTTATAAGTATGCGCTTTGTAAGTTGAAGTACGTATAAAACACATACTTGTTGGTTGAAGCGATCAGGTCTACCCTGTACATGGTTGGGAAAGATGATGCAGAGGGAGGCGAATCCCCCTCCCCCCGCCCCCGCAAGCCATCGACCTTTGTGGAACGCGCTTCTCTGTCCACGCATGTACATTAGTATATTAGTCTCTTATACATTATATATATGTATATATCTCATAATGCTCAAAATAACTGTCGAGTAAGCCAGTTTGTTATATCCTTGAGAGACACTGCTTCGAAAAAGGCCACCTCCAGTCGCTGTAATGCTTCCTCCGTGTGTGCTTAATACGAGCGAGTGTGAGAGGCGGTCTGTGGCAGGATGCGGTGCAAAGAGTCCACGCAATTTCCTTAATGTACTCGCTAAATGTTCTGACCCGCAGTACATAATACCGAGCGACGTTATAGACGTGCGAATGCGCGTGTAAACGTGCGTGCATGAGTGCGAATGTGTGTGGATATTTCTACCACGCAAGTTATTATGTGATCGCGAGCGTTACAATTCGTAGAAGTAGGTTAAGCGAACGTCAGTAAAAATGACTACTGCGATCGAAATGGAACGTCATCGATCAGATACAACCTATTTAGATCAGGTTGAAGTACAATTGCATAAAACGCAAACACCATTTTGGATACTTAAATGTGTCTCACTCTTTTTTTTTATTAACAAATAAACTTATTTAACAGCATGCTAGACTAACATGAAAAACATATTACACTTGCATAAAACCACCGAACGAAATTTTTGTTGCGCCTAGATATTAATTTTTTCAAGATACTCAGATTTAAAATTAAATATTCTGAAAAGAAGTTTTAAGAAATAGACAGCATGTCCAAAATCGGGACATAAGACATTTTGAAGACATTCTTTATACTTTATACGATATAATGTCTAAATATCTGGGAAGTTTTCTAAAGATTTAAAATTTCTATCCCAGAGAAATACCAAATTACTTGTAAATAAGACCACCACATTATAAAAAGCTGCAAATCCCTGATTAAGTTTGATGCATCAATATGATTCGCATAAATCGAAAGCGTCATTCGAACCCCACTGCATATCGGCGCGAATGATGGATTCGCCGACGACATCGACCAGGTACGGTTCACGTCCTTTTTATCCCTACTGGAGAAGCGCGCGGATAAAATGTTTAATGGGGTAGCTAATGTCCCCATATGCGTGAATCGAAGCTCCTTTGAATTAAGGGGAGGTTACCGTTCAGAGGCCCAAAAAATGCATAAATTTTAAGAATTTTTTTTTAAATATAAAGTAAACACTTTAAAAAAAAACTTTTTGCGGCTTTTATTTGAATACAAATAAAGAGTAGTTCATATTTTTTTCATACAAAAATAATTCAAAATGGCGGCTCCAGCTCCCATGACACGAAGCCGCGAGTTTATGCGCGCGGAGCGCTCTACAGCTTCAACCGATGAACCGATTTTAATAAATGACGGTGCAAAAGAAAGGAAATTTAATTTAGGGGGTCTTCAAAAAGCGTTTTTTTCAAAAAATTGATTGCAAATAATTTTTTTCGAACGTTGAAGCCAAAAAGAACAGGGAAAAAAAAAGGTTTTTTTTTTAAACGGCCACCATTTTGTTATAAGGGGGTTTTTTTAAAATCGGAAAATCATAAGGCCCCCCAAATTCAATCTATTTTAATAATTTTTTTGTTTTTTTTTTTTTTGTTTCTGATCAACTGGCAAGGCTGTGGAATGCTCCGCGCACATATATAGAACCACGCCATGTGCGGCTTCGTGGACTGAGAGCTGGAGCCGCCATTTTTAATTATTTTCTTCCGAAAAAATTCTAAATTAATCTTCATTTTTGTACAAATAAAAGCTGCGAAAAGTTTTTCCAAATGTATTTATTTTATATAAAAAAAAAATTCCTGAAATTGATGCATTTTTTGGGCCTCTGAACGGTAACCTCCTCTTAAGGAAACTAAATTTATAGAAATCAAGTTTCTTGCAAATAATAATTTTCTTTTAGTGTATGTTTGATAATGGTTAAAACAACCTGATTTCTCGATGCGCGGAACTAGCTCGCGGCTGGTCAGGGTCAAGAAAAGGCGCGGAGGAAGAGACGCGAGACGGGGTGTTTTACAAATCAAGTCCTTATATTTCTACAAGTTAAAGCTTTTATTACAATAAGATATTATAGGAGGCAATTGCCTCAGATTCGCTTTTACAATTACAGTAATGACGCGTTATCACAAGTTCTCCGGATTGAATCTACAAGACGTGCTTTATGTGCACGCAAGGCGGCGCGTATTATAGTATGCCGATTTCGCATGGTCGGCCCGCGGCGTTAGCTGACGGGATGATATGTGGCGCGATTGATGGGCGCGTTCGATGGGCGCGTGCGATGGGCGCGTGCGATGGCCCGCGTGGGGCGGTGCGTGAAAAGTGAAAGTAAATTCGGTATGTCGCGTGTGTACGTGGGCGGAGCCTAGCTTCGTGCTTTCGCGGAAAATGCGTTGACAAGGCGCGAGGCGTGTACGAAACGCGGAGCTGTCAGACGAGCGCGTAGAAATGGCGCAAAGCATGTGCAGCACGCGGATCTATCGACGGAAGATGACAAGGAATAATCGTGTAACCGGGAACACCCGCTGGAGAAGAGTACTGGCGATATTCGTGCGAGATCGGAAATCGCTCGGTCGCTCCAAGACGATTCCGGCGGTGAGTGCGCAAACTTTATTAAATTAAAAAGTGTGTGGGAGCATTCCGCCCCCTTGCTTCGCCTAACGGGTGGTCGGCCGGGCGGCTCGGCTGCTGGTCGGCCGAAACCACGCATTCTTGGGGGTGCGTCGTTACATGGTAATGTTAACCAGGATTGACAAATAAATATTAACTATTTACATATTGACTAATTTTAACTCCCGTTATGTTAATCAGAATTAATTGGAGTTAACGCTAATGTTGATTGTAATTAACGCTTTAATTCAAACGTCAGTTGAATGAAGTCAAAATGGCGGACCTTTGAATGGACTTTACCGCCCTTTATCCGCCCACGTTCCCCTCGTGTGTGTCCAGTCGTGTTTTACCTGCCGGGCAAATGCAAGTGAAGCGAGGTGGAAAGGTCTCCGCGCGCGAGTGCATCGGGTTTGGTGTAACGGGCAAATGCGCACCCCGTATGTCGCTTAAGTCCATTTAATCGTCGAAAAGCTTGAGAGAGATCTCGCTCAAGCCAACGACAATGGTATACAGAGCTGTCGTCGGGCTTTGCGAGGGGGTCGAGTCTCTCTCGTGAGGTATACGAACCCGGCTCGAGACTGGCGGAAGCGCGGGGAGGATGTGGAAGAGAATGCCCTCGGTTTGTTCTACGTACCATGTCGGCGCACCCACGCAAGCGCTCCTTTCATTCCGCATCGCTCTCCCTTGTTCGTTCGCGGCACGTCAATGTGGATATGCGCACTGTGGGCATGTTCCACCTTCAACCAGACTCGCTTTTCCTCAACACCGACATCACCGTGGCGCGCCGGCACAATGGCACATCTGGAGTACATTGACTACGCTTGATCCGAGGAAGTCGAACTTTCTCTGGCGTTCAGAGCCGGAACTATGTTTGTACTTTTATAGTGAAATAATTAAAGCGCTTTGACATTGCAGGTGAAATGCAATTGTACTTTTTCACTTAAATTGTGCACACGCAAAACTGGATTTTGTCGGTCAGATTTTAACAAATAGTAAACATTTTTATAAACTATATTAAGTTAAAAAAATTAAAAATTTGCACATTATTTCCTCAAAATTTTTAAGTATGCAAATTATAAATTTGCACATTGCTTAATCAACATTTTATTTCGCTCATAAAGCTTCCTCTATGAGGAAGCACGTTCTTTTTTATGTATAATTATTAGTGGATATTTATTAATTTGGCTTTCTCATAAAAAAAGTTTTATGAGCGAAATAAAATGTGGATTAAGCAATGTGCAAATTTATAATTGGCATACTTAAGAATTGTGAGAAAATAATGTGCAAATTTCTAATTTGTATACTTAAAAATTATGAGAAAGCAATGTACAAGTTTCTACTTGCACATATAAAAACTATGAGAAAGCAATGTGCAAAAATGTGCAAGTTTCTACTTGCACACTTAAAAAACTATAAGGAAGCAATATGCAAGTCTTGCACACTTAAAAACTATAAGAAAGCAATGGCAAAAATGTGCAAGTTTCTACTTGCACACTTAAAAATTATGAGGAAGCAATGTGCAAAAATGTGCAAGTTTCTACTTGCACACTTAAAAACTATGAGGAAGCAATGTGCAAGTTTCTACTTGCACACTTAAAAACTATAAGGAAGCAATGTTTAAGTTTCTACTTGCGCACTTAAAAACTATAAGGAAGCAATGTGCAAGTTTCTACTTGCACACTTAAAAACTATGAGGAAGCAATGTGCAAATTTCTACTTGCACACTTAAAAAGTATGACAAAGCAATGTGCAAGTTTTTACTTGCGCACTTAAAAACTATAAGGAAACAATGTTTAAGTTTCTACTTGCGCACTTAAAAACTATGAGGAAGCAATGTGCAAGTTTCTACTTGCGCCCTCAAAAACTATGAGAAAGCAATGTGCAAGTCTCTACTTGGGCACTTAAAAACTATGAGGAAGCAATGTACAAGTTTGTACTTGTACACTTTTTATTGTGATAAGCTTTACTGCGTTTATCGTACAACTCAGATACATTGATGTTCTTTCAGATAAATGTTGACTTTGGGTGGATGTTGGTAATATATTTACACATAAATATATATTGTATATATATTTATATTCAAACGTCTCGTAATGATAGATTACTAAAATGACATATAATATGTGAAACTATCAACTTATACAGTCATTTATAAGATAGCAATCAATAACTTATAAGTTGCTTGTTCATACTATATAATTAAAAACATTGGTAATTATGCATAAAAGGGGCATCCTCTCCGATTTGCTTGATTTTTTAGTATGTTGTTGGGGATGTCTTCCCGAGTCATTTCATATATATATATAAGGGCCGGACTCAAATAGTTTCGGAGATACAGGCTGAGAAAGGAGGTATTTATGCATAAAAGCGACTCCCTTTCCGATTTGGTTTATTTTTTAATATGTTGTTGGGGATGTTTTCCCGAGTCATTTAATATATATATATATAAGGGCCGGACTTAAATAGTTTCGGAAATACAGGCTGAGAAAGGATAAAAATAATAAATACAAAAATAAACGTTCAATGATGATTTATTCAACACTATCATTAGGAATCTGAAGGATTTCAACCAAGTGTGTGCTTTGTATGTGCTTTAACTTACAAAGCACATACTTGTTAAAGCAGAAAACAGTTGGTATATGAAAAGTACATATTTATATGTACGATGAATAGTACGAGACATGTTATTATTACAATTTGGACATTTTCGTACACTTGGAAGCACTTTATGATCACATAAAAAATCAAGAAGTAGATTAGAATCGCGACAGATACTTAGAAATTTGTTTATTTTCATTATTGTTCACGTTCCGAAACTTTTACACGCTGTGACGGTCTCTAAGTGAATGATGAATATTCTTTGTCGGAAATATATGAAGAAACTCAAGCGTATACAAACCAATAGAGTCACTTTGAAAACATAAACAAACAGGCTATATTACACAGGGACTCTTCCACGCAAAACAAGATCCACTCCCACTACTATTCATCGTACATATAAATATGTACTTTTCATATACCAACTGTTCTCTGCTTGAACAAATATGTGCTTTCTAAGTTGAAGCACTTACAAAGCACACACTTGGTTGAAATCTTTGAGATTTTTAATGATAGTGTTGAATAAATTATCATTAAACGTTTATTTTCGTATTTATGATTTTTAGCCTTTTTCAGCCTGTATCTCCGAAACTATTTGAGTCCGGCCCTTATATTGTATATATATGAAATGACTCGGGAAGACATCCCCAACAACATACTAAAATATCAAGCAAATCGGAGAGGATGCCCCTTTTATGCATAATTACCAAAATATTAATTAATTGATTATCGTATATTCTTATGAATCGTACATTTCGTAGTTGTAAAATACAATTTCATTTGAGTTCTTTGGGACAAAACATATATGCTTTTTGAAGAAAAATAAAAAAAACGGAAACTGGGTCTAATCAACCAAATCTTAAAGAATTATATATGAAATAGTGGTAGAAACGGTTGAGGAATATAATAGAATTCGTAATTGACCAATATCTCAAAATTTACGGAAGTTAGAACAACCACGAACATTGCTCCAAAAATTCCAAATTTTATTAAAAAGGAACCCCTTTACCGATCGCCAAATTCAATCCCAAACTTCCTTAAACGATACCCTATCGATAAAAAAAATTTAAACCGATATTTGCAATGTTTGTAACGATGCCCCCCCCCCCTAAGCATGCATCGTTCCGGCCGTCCACCAGCCGAACCGCCCGGCCGACCACCTGTCGGGCGAAGAAAGGGGGCGGAATGCCCCCACATATTTTTAATTGTAACCAAGTCGGTGCACTCGCCGCCGGATATCGATTCGGAGCGACCGATCGATATCTGAAAGCGCCCGAAACGTATCGAGCGTCTTCGCGACGCCGGAGCGCTCGTCGCCCCTACTACGCCGGCTCGGCATCCCGGCCACGTGCGTCTCCGCGTCGGCGATACCCCCGCTACCGTGATAGCAAACCCGGGGGGTATAAAAAGGCGACGAATTCGCCTAATTAGCAGACTCCGTCGTGAAACAGTAATCCGTCCAGACCTGCCCGCTGCTCACGACTTCCAGTCCCGATCCTGCTCCTTGAAACGCCAGCCGTGTCGACGAGGTTGAGAGTACTCAGTCTTTATTTGCGAGTTCCCATAAGTCGACATCGCTTTCCTGAGCCCCGGTCATGCTGGCGAGGTTGAGGGTACTCGTCTCCTCCGAGAGTTCTCGGTAACCAGCACCGCCGTTTATCACACGCAAAAGTCCACGTCCCGTACAGAGCGTTCTCCGTACGCCAGGCGTACCCGGCCGTGGTCCTTTTCCTTGACGTGCACCGTACAGAACGTGCTGTGTCCTGCCGGGTGTCCCCGGTTGCCGTCCACGTGTACTGTGGAGGAGAGTACTCCTCCCAGTCGGGTGTTCCCGATTACACGTAACTTCCTGTCGTTTTATCGAGATCCTCGTGCCGCGTATCCACGCGCCATTTCAACGCGTTAGTCTGTGCAGCCCCGCGTACTGTACACGCCTCGCGCCATTGTATCGCATACCTAATCCCTCCGCGTGCCGTACACGCCTCGCGCCGTCCTAAGATATTTCCGCGAATCTTCTAAATTAGGCGCCGCCTACTTACACGCGTTGCTTTCACTTTTCGTGCCGCTCCACGCGGGCCATCGACCGCGTTACTTTCACTTTTCGCGCCGCCCCATGCCACGCGGGCCATCGACCGCGCCCATCGACCGCGATACGAAGCGTCCGGTCAGCTACCGCCGCGGGCCGATCACGTAATTTCGGGAAACTGTCACGCGTCGCCTTGCGTTCACCTAACGCGCATACTATACACCGATCCATAATTTGTATTAATAACGCGACATCTTTGTAAATGTATCAGCGACTCTGAGGCTACCGCCTCACCTAATATTGTACTTTAATAACGTCAGTTTCTAATAAACCTTCCATAATTGTAAAAGTACCGTTCTCTCGTCTCTTCCTCCGCGCCTCTTTCTCGACCCTGACCAGCCGCGAGCTAAGATCCGAGTATCGGAAAATCAGGTTGTTTTATGTTTTAAAATTAAATGCGTTTATAAAATGCAATCAAAATTTTTGAAATAACTTTTTCAGTCTTTTTTTACAACAATCGATTCCTTTTATTATTCTATCAAGTAGCTCTTACTGAGAAAACAGATTAAAAAAGAAAAAATCTTTTATTGATCCTCGCCAAATTCAATAAAAGCCATTTTTCTATTTCTATTATATTCTTCAGTCTTTTCTACCCTTATTTCATATATAATTCTTTAAGATTTGATTAAGCTGTTCTTGCGTTATAGTATATAAGCATAAGAAATAATGAAGAAGCAATGTGCAAGTTTCTAATTTATACATTTTTTTATTATATTGGCAATTTTTTTCAAATTCCAGTATATTCTTTAGTCTTTTCTACCCCTATTTTATATATAATTCTTTAAGATTTGGTTGATTAGTTCTTGAGTAAAAGCCATTTAATAGGGGAGAATGGGGGAATCACAGTCATCAGGCAATGCCGGTCACCTGTATTTTACATAAACCAACAGTTATATTAAACTTTTTTTGTCTCTATCCGTTTACATACATGATTATCGACTAATTTATTATGCCGTGCCTATTAAACCAACATAAATTAATAAAAATCTGGTGATTCTTATTTTACGTTCTTTTTCTTATAAGAATCAATGTACTTTTAATAAGGATTTTGCGAAATTTTTAGTAATTAAAATCACATCTAACCGTTATTCATGACTTCTTTGGTTCTTCAGCTTCTATTTCGCCCATATTAAAACGATCACATCATATAAATATTTATTATTCAATATAACAAATTCACTCGTTTTTGGGGGTAACGATAGTCGCTTGTACGGGGAAATTACAGTCGAGTGACTGTCACAACGTAAACATCACGGTATATATTTATACTACAAAATTGGTAGAATTCATCCAAATTCAGTGAGAAAGAAATAAGAATTGACATATAGCATGATTTAATAGAAAATACATTCAATTTGATGGACATTTCAGTCTTGAAATAACGCCGGAATTTTAGGTTAGACGCCGAACCCTGCTAGTGATCAACTGGCATTACCCCAAAGATGACCGTAGGTAGTCTCCCGAAAGCTGACTGCGGTTACTCAAGAGGCGACCGTAATTACCAAACACGTCGGACAATTGCGGTCAATTCAGAGATTTTTATAATCAATGCTGGCTTAATTATTTATTAGCTTTCTTCACTTTTATGCTTTTACTTTTGAAGAATGATTGATAAAGTATCCGTCAACTATTCCATTTTGGTTCTAAAGACATTTCTTTTTCAGAAAATAAGAAATAATTCTTACTGACTGTAATTCCCCCATTCTCCCCTATTTCGGGGAATCCGTACATACATAAAAGCCTTATACAGTAGCTGAGTCTAATCAACCAAATCTTAAAAAATTATATATGAAATATGGGTAGAAAAAATTGAAGAATATAATAAAATTAGATAGCCCAATATCTCAAAATTTGTAGAAATTAGAGCAACATTTATAATTTCGAAGAATCCGTACTTACATAGACGCCTTATAAAACTGGATCTAATCAACCAAATCTTAAAGTATTATATATGAAATAGGGTGAAATAGGTAGAAAAGACTGAAAAATATATAATATAATAAAATTAGAAATAGCCCACTATTTCAAAATTTACTGAAGTTAGAACCACGGGCATTTCTAAAAAAATTCATAATTATATAATAAAAAAAGCCCTTTTACCAATTATCGCTAAATTCAATACCAACCTTCCTTAAATGATACTCTATCAATTAAAAGTAAATTTAGCCCAATATCTCAATATTTGCAAAAGTTAGAGCAACCACATTTCTAAAAAAATTTAAAATTAAAAAAAAAAGAACCCCTTTACCGATTATCGCCAAATTCAATACCAACCTTCCTTGAATGATACTCTATTGATTAAAAAAAAACAGCCCGATATCTCAATATTCGCGGAAGTTAAAGCAACCACGGACATCAAATCCGTACATACACACACACACACACACACACACACACACACACACACACACACACACACACACACACACACGAAAATTTATTTTAATGCAATTTTTCGACGTTTTAGAACATTCTGAACGCATTGGCAACGGCAACTAACAAGAAAAATTTTTCACGAAAACAAAAATTTCTCTATAAGGAAGCAAAAATTGGATGTTTTAGTTCTTATCCTCCTGATAACAAATTCCATGAGTAAAACCATCAAAAATAGACAAATTTTTCTGCTACAGGTGTTCGAAAGCGGCAATATTAGATTTATGTACGCTGAAGATGTATTGACAATTTGACATTGCATGTAAAAATATGCGTGTATGATGGTGTATGCGTGTATGCGGTTTGTGTGTGTTGTGTGTGCGCGCAAGTGTAAAGATAAACGAGATCCATATTGCAATAGGTCAATTCCCTCAAGTATACATGAACACATATAAGGATATTTAAATACACGTATTTAGTATGATTAGAAGCTTTTATAGTTATTAATTGCATGTACACATACACACATACACACACGCGCGCGCGAACACGCATCCACCAACTACACGTATAATTACACATGTATGTAATGTTGAACTTATCAATACATGTTTAACGTACGTGAATCTAATATTGCCGCTTTCAAACACCTGTAGCAAAAAAATTTGTCTATCTTCGATAGTTTTACTCATAGAATTTGTGATCAGAAGGTAAAGAACTAAACCATCCAACTTCTAAGACAATTTGACCGAAACCATATTTCCCCGTGTTTTTTGCGGGCTCCTTTTTGCTTATTTCTGGAAATTAACTTTATTGTATATATAATAATATAACAATGAATTTTACCTTTGAAGGTCTTTAGAAAAACCAAAAAAAGTAACTTCCTTAGTTTTACCTGTGGTATTTTTGCAATAATAAAGGACAAATGTATCCATTATCACTCATTTTAATTTAATATTTTGTTCACAAACATTGCTGCACATAAAGTTGCTCAAGAAGACAACGTCAGCAATACAAAACTATTCTTTCAAAATATAAGGATGGTGCCATAATTGATGATAAATACTTTGAATGGTTATTTGCAACGGAAAAGTTCATACAGAGTATCAGTTCCTATATACGGATATTTTAAATATTTGTAATCATATAATAGCTTTAAGGAGTTATTTAGTGTTTAGTTTCAGAAAAATGTATAAATAAATTCTTACAACAAAATTGCTTACGAAACCTGTTTAATAATTATGACTATAGAAAAAGTATCACAGGAGATCTATTTCTAAAATATAAATTCTTGAAAGAGACATGAGGTTGCCAAAAATATACCAAGAATTTACTGATGTTATTAAGGTGCCTAACTTTTGCAATATTTGGCTGAACAACAATTTCCTGGAAAGAATGTCATTATTGCTTAAAAAAATCAAATTATAAAAAAAGAAGGAGAAAGAAAAGTTCACAAATAACAAATTTATAAACAAATACGATTATGTCGTTTTTATTAGTCATTAACTTTTTTTACAATTTAGTTCACTGAATAGCTAACACATAAACTTTAAGAAACTAAATTAATTTATATATTTCAAAATAATATACATAAACTATTTATTTTGTAAATCTTTTAATGTGGACGTGTATAAACAGACACATGCGGATATTTTTCCTTCCATTGTTTAATCAAACAATCGCTAATATTAAAACAGGTTAGAAGATAAAGTTCTTGCAGCTTTGAACATTGTTCAAAAATAACGGAATACATATCAGATGTACCAACTATCACATTATAAAAATATAACTTTTTCAAATTTTTGCACTGCGCTAATAATTCCAAATCAGTAACAAACCGGCCTAACCTGTACGACATGCGCGAAACTCCAAAACAAACTTCTTCCAAGTTTTGACAAGAGGAAAATAATCTAAATAAGCTATCATCAACGATTTGATTTTTAGATCTGTAAAAAAAATCATACTTATTACTATAAAAATAAAAATCACAAAAAGAAAATTAATGCAACTCTATCTTCTATAAAATGCTTGAAATTCAAGAGAAAAAAACGCACAAATTTCGATAAAGAATGCGGTAGTATGCATTTAACAAAAAAATAAAAAGACACACTTACAGTTTGTCAAGATACACTTTTCGTAAATTCTTACAGTCAGCGAGGGCGTTAAAACCCTGCGATGTAAGATCAATTGCACTCAGTAAATTAAATGAAATTGGTTCCAAGTCACGACACGAATTTCTCAATTCTATTGCCACGGCATCTAGATTTATTCTGGGTGTACATTTCAAATGTAACTCACGCATCCGTTGATTCTTTTGCAGTATTTTGCAAAAACGTTGATTTTCTACATATATACTAGAAAATTTTAAATGTTCCAATCCCCTTAGCCTTTCGAGATACGAACATCCTTCATCGTCTATGTCATAACAATGACTTAAGTCCAATTCTATGAAAAATATATATTGGTCATATGCACAATTTACCCGTAAACTTGACAATCATATATACATATACAATATACATATACATACGTATATACCTTTCAAATTTTGGCATATCTCTGAAATTTTAAGTAGGACTTGCTTGTCGACAGTTTGGCACTTACTTAATCTTAAGTGCGTTAAACGCTCGCCGCAATTTTCAAGAAATTTTACGAAATACAAAACATCAAAATCGCTGTTAGTAAGATCTAACTGTCTCAAAAATATGCATCTAGATGTAAAATAATCAAATTTATCGGACATATATCTGAGATTTACATTTTGTGGAAAATAATCAAATATGTTGAACATAGAGCTGATATCTGCAAATCGTGTATTTATGTCTCGTATGTTCAACCGTGTATAAAGTACAGGATCCTCTACTAAATTGTTGAAGAGCTTATTCACTTGACTCATGCGGCGTAACGTTCTCAGATCTAAGGTTTTCAATATTTTTAGCAGTATTTTATTCTGCAAAGATAAAATACAAAACTTTAATACAAGAGATGACATTGCTATAAATATTATTATGAGAGAAATAGATTTCTTGGAATACGTTACAGGAAGCGCAGATATACTGTAACGTGATACCTCCCGAGGTACCTTTTCGTGGCTCAAATTATTTTTATAAGAAGTCTTTGTATCACTGCAAATAACAATGGAACAAATTTATATTTATTATTAAAAGAATAAAAAATATGTTGAATATTACTTAATACAAACGATTACAATACCTTTGACAAATAATGCAACATTCAGGAAAATTCTCTTGCAGATGAATTATATCCAAGTGTGCACTTTTTGAATCTGCTGTTAAATTACAAACGTTTGTATGGTATGGAGAGTACATACAATTAATTTTTTCTAATAGATCAGTTAAACTCTCGTCAGGATTTCTAGGAAGAATTACATCTGATGTACCGATAAGCATCACAGCATCTAGCATTTTGTGTACATCAGATTCAAATGACCTGTTATAAACTGTCCTAAAAACTAGTCTGAGCATTTCGATTTTAAAATTACACGGGTGCGACAAGGTTGGAGAGAATAATATTGATCTCGGGAGCACAAGCACAATCTCGGACGACCCATTCCACAACTGAATCCACTGATTATTAGAATCCTGAGTCCAAATTTGAATTACATTTCCACGATATTTATCTATTTCGTATATAGAGACTCTGATTGGATATAATAATAATGAAACTGGGGGTGGTCCTCCAACGAAGACCTACTGGCGGCACGCAGACTAAGTCCATTGTGCCTCCCCGCTGCAATAACGGCCTCCCAGTTAGGGAAGACCTGTCTCCCTGTAAAAGCGAAGCAGGTCCTCCACCGGTAGCTGTCTTATCTGCTCGGGATCCAGAAAGGATGAGCCGAGCGTACGGAGTCTTTGCCTGGCGTATGCCGGACATTGACCAAGAATATGGAGACTTGTTTCCTCCTCTTCCCCACACAGTCTACAGTCGGGTGTATTACTACAGCCCAACTTGTACATGTGGTAGTTCAGGACGCCATGACCTGTCAGCAGCTGCACTGCCAGCCTGGCGTCCTTCTGATTGGATATACAGCTTCATGAAACTCAATATCTTTAAAATAGAAAATATAATTATACTCTGTTCTCAACAAAAGTGTATCTTTATTTATACACTGGCGAAGTTAATGTATCTCATCGTGTTTGAAAAGTGTATCTTCTTTAACAATATCTTATTTATTAATTCAAATATTACATACCAATATAATTATTTCCATACCATTGTAAATCATAAGAATCAAGCCAAAGACATCTCATGGGGTGATTGTTGTGCCATTTAGATATCCGAAGTGTCTTCTATTTCCTGGGATAAGAAGTCAAAATGTGTAAAACAGTAGAAAATCTTGTATCATTTTAGAAAGCAATTAGGTACTTTGTGCAAGACAATAACAGATAATACCAGGAAATACACATACACGTCTTTCTCTTTTCAAAGGGAGTTGTCCATTTTGAAATTCGGGTGGTCCAATTACGGAGAAAAAGTCACGATATCGATTTAGGCTAATAGAATCCCGTTGGATTCTAGAAGTAAATTCTTTTTTCACAAATTGATAGATGAAGTCAACACAATCCTTCTCTCCTACGGATACTATGCCAACATACGGATATTGATTACAACTCTCGGGATATAAGGTTGATAATGGGATGTCATATTTTCTTTCTAAAAGAAGACAAAAAATATAAAGGAATAATAATCCTTGCTTTTGTAGTATATGCTAAAATGTACTATAATATTATATATTTGTATTTTGTAAGTATAGCGTAAAGATTATACAATCTAAGTTTATTTTGTTTCCATTCAAATTATTATAGTAAGTACTGACATTTTTGTCGGCACGTGTACGAGACGTAAACTATAGATTTTTAGTACTGGCAGTGATTATTAGAACGTAGCTTTGTAGAAAACGGTTTCAATTAACAAAAGTCAAAACAAATCTTGTTCTACAGAGAATAATGTATAAGGTATCTACTGTACTGCAAATCCAAGTGTGTTATTTTTACACGCATAAACGTCTAAAAATGACACATTTAACTAAAGCTTTTTGTACATACTTCTTTATCACGTTATTTATCACACGTTTAATCATATTAAATTAAAAGTTAATATACAGTTCAATCATGTTAAATGACGTGATTTAAAACGGAAAGAAATATGCAAGAGGAGCTTCAGCTATAATAACACATCGCTATTACGTGTATTAAAAAATGAGATAAAAGATATATTAAATAATATTTAAAAAATATTTTGAAAAATTCTAGTCACTTTTTTAGAGAAATTAAGAGTTAAGAGTAAGTGTAGCAAACGTGTGCAATGTAAATTTTGCCATTTTTTCTTTCTTTGGTGCCCACGTGGTGGTAGGGGAACACAGAGCACACACGTGCTCGTGATATTTCAAATTTATCTCCAAGAAACATTTCCCTACTTAAAAAAATATAAAAAAATGGCATTTTCTTTACAATATATAATTATTTAAAAATAAAAATTATTAGACAAATAAAAACATTATATATATGTTCTTCACAAATATTTTTACTTAAATATATAAAATAAATTTTGTGTGTGCGGATGTAGGTAACATAAAACCTAAATTTGTCTAAAAATGTTTCTTATATAACATTCACCATGTTATGAGAGTATATACCACATGATCTTTAACATAAGCATGTAACGGTACGCGTTTTCTCGCTCGGAATTAGCTCGTCGTGCCAGGGTGAGAAAACGTGGAGACTCTGGTTGGTTTCAAAATAGATAATTTATTCCTTTCTTCATATAACACCCAAGATGAATGTGTATATGTGTGTATGTGGCGTGTATGCTCCGCCGAGCCGCTGTATGAATGTATTATGCGGTCGGGCCGCTGTGTCGGTCGAGTAGACGCGGAGGCACCGTTGCCTTACGGATCGCGAGTAAACGCGGAGGCACACTTGCCTTACGGATCGCGAGTAAACGCGGAGGCACACTTGCCTTACGGATCGCGAGTAAACGCGGAGGCACACTTGCCTTACGGATCGCGAGTAAACGCGGAGGCACACTTGCCTTACGGATCGCGAGTAACGCGGAGGCACGCTTGCCTTACGGATCGCGAGTAAACGCGGAGGCACGCTTGCCTTACGGATCGCGAGTAAACGCGGAGGCACGCTTGCCTTACGAATCGCGAGTAAACGCGGAGGCACGCTTGCCTTACGGATCGCGAGTAAACGCGGACAGGTGGTCTGGGTAGGAGCTCAGTCGGGAGCACCCGACTGAGCGTCCCGTACACCGGGAGCGCCCGGCTTGACAACGGGAGCACCCGTTGCCTGTACGGCGGAAAGAGTCGGGAGCGCCCGACCCCAAGCAGGAGCAGACAGGTAGAGCCAACCGGGAGCGCCCGGCTGGTAGGCCCGTACCCTGGGAGCACCCAGGTGAGAACGGGAGCACCCGTTCTCTGTACGGAGGAAGAAAACGTTGGGAGCGCCCAACGTGGTCAGGAGAGCGGTCGTGTCGAGGTCGAGACCAGGATCAGGACAGGACTGGAGTCTGGTGTCGGCTCGAGTCCCCTATTTATACCCCGAGCGCGGATGGTGGGGGCCGCCCCACCGCTCGGGTTGCCCCACTGCTCGGGCACTGGCGTGCACGCTGATCAGGCGTGCACGCTGAACAAGCGCGCGGTGGCCGCCAGGGCCGTAGCGCGAGTGACGAGTACGCGTATCGTCACATCACACCCCCCTTTTGGAGAGGAGCTATCTACATATATGCACAGGTTTCGGACTAAACGCTTTTTATTATTATGCTTACATGTTATCCTATCGGCGCTGACACAATCGTAAGTTGCCCTGTGGGTCAAAACGCAGGACCCACAGGGAGCCGCCGACGCGGGCACGGTATTTTCGGTTGCGCACCATAGCTGACCGCGGAATCGCTACCCTTTCTCCAGTGGGTAGTGGGACCCAGATTTGGTTCCGCAGGAGGGAGATGTCGGAGAGGTGGGGCTATCTCCAGGGTCGGGGGCGGGCAGGGGCCTGATGTAACGTGGTGGTTGAGCCGGGGTCAGAGAGGGGCGACCCCGGCGTGGCTGCGGCGCAGGCTGGCGTCTTGGGCAACCCCTCGGCGCTGGTCTTCCGTGTTCCGATAGCTGTCTGCTCCCTTAGACGCTCGGCGGCCTTGGTCGTCAGCGTCGTGGCTGGCGCGGCCCGGTGACGGGGGTGTGTCCGGTGGTAGCCCTACTGGGGGCCGGTCGGAGCGCTGCTTGCGCTCGGAGGCCGTTGCTGCGGAGGCGGCGGTCGGTCGAGCGGCCCGGTGATCGGGCGGTCGCTCCGCGGGCCGCAGGTTCGCCCGTACGCGTGCGCCTGGTGTGCGCCTGGCTGGACGGGCCGGTATCGCCTTCCAGGAAGATGGCGGCGCGGCGACGAGTCTCGGCGTCACCCCGCTGGATTCGGGTCCCTACACTGGGGGCCTGGCGGCGGGGAACGCTCCCTGGGCTGGTGGTCGGCCCCGGGGTCGCCTGGTACCTCCCACAAGTTGTCGTCGATATCGTCGATGTCGCCGAAGAGATCTGTTAGCTCCTTTCGCACGTGTGGTTCCATGTTCACGGGCTGGCGGATCTAGAACAACTGAAAACTTTCTCGCGCCGCGAGCTTTTATACCGGTCGCGAACGCGTTTTTTTGTTGTTTTCGTGCTTTTCCGCGCTCAGGAATGCGAGGCCGATGCCCCGAACGGTGTTTACCCGTGGATTCCCCGAAGGGCCGACACGTGCGGCTCCGGTGCGTTCTTCAGGTCCTGCACGTGCACGTGTCTGTGCCAACGCCCCCGGTGTCGCGTAAGTCGACGATGACGGGGGAGACAATCTTTCTTACCTCCAGAGGGCCGGTATAGCGGGGGGCTAGTTTGGCGTTAAGCCGGTAGCCTTTTTCGACAGCGGGTACTCCTTCTTCCATACCAGGTCTCCGACGCGGGGTCTCCAATCCCGTCGCCTCAGGTTGTAGTGCGCTTCCTGTCTTTGGAACGCCCGGGCCAAGTTGACTCGTACTACCTCATAGGCGTCTTCCAGGCCGGCGTCGGGTCTGGTGGGGAGTCGCATTCGCGGCGTGGCGTCGGTCCTCCGGATGTGGGAGGGCGAGTTCCCGGCCGTGGTTGAGATACGCCGGGGTATAATCCGGTAGCCTCATGTCGGGCGGTGTTGTAGGCAAACTGCAATGGTGCCAGGTGCTCGTCCCAGTGTCGGTGGTTCCTTCCGACGTACTGGGCGACCATGGTCTTGAGCGTTCGGTTCGTGCGCTCGACCGGATTGCAATGCGGTGCTCTCACGGGGGTAGTCCGGTGCTCGATGTAGAAGGCCCGTAGGGTTCCCTCGAGCTGATCCGACCTCAGTTGCGTCCCGTTATCCGAGATAATCTGGTCGGGGCATCCATGTTGGTATATGATCCGATCGAGGATGGCCTTGGTGACGGGCGGGGGCGGTAGCCCGGCGCAGGGGCTTAAGCTCCACCCACTTGGAGAACCGGTCTTGCATAACCAGCAGCCAGGCGTGACCCTGAGTGGATCGTGGCAACGGGCCGACGAGATCCAGGGTCACCTGCTGCCAGGGCTTGGTGACAGGTGCCGTATGGGAGGTTCCCGGCTGGTTTTGTCGTAGGCGCTTTGTGCGCTAGACAGGTGGGGGGGGGGGGGCACTGGCGGACATACCGGGTGATGTTCTGGAACATCCCGGGCCAGTAGAACAAACCTGGCCATGCGGGCGATGGTCTTGGCGACCCCGAAGTGGCCCGCCGTGGGGTCCTCGTGGTTGCCTTTGCAGGACCTGGGCCCGTTCTTCCTTCGGGACGCATTGCTTCCACTGCTCCGACGGGTCGACCTCCCGAAAGTCCACGTCGTGCAGCAGGTGGCGAAACAGCCGGCCGTCCCGGATGCGATAGTCGGGGAACTCGGCAGGCGTTGCCGGGTGCCGGTCAGGATCCGTCGGTACCATTGACACCGCGGTGGCGGTTTGCTCCTCGCACACCTCTGGCTGGCGTGAGTGAGAGCGCATCGGCGACCTTGTTGAGGCAGCCCTTCCGGTATCGTACGTCAAAGTCGTACTGCTGCAGCTCGAACAGCCAGCGTCCAGTCGGCCGGTAGGTTCCTCCAGGTGCTGCAGCCATCGGAGGGACTGATGGTCGGTTTACCACGGTAAACGTGTATCCCTCGAGGTATCCCCGCATCTTTCGTATGCCCCCACACTATTGCCAGACACTTCAACTCCGTGGCGCTGTAATTTTTTTCTCTGCGCCGTTTAGCGTCCGGCTGGCATAAGCTACCACTCGCTCCCCCGTCGTCCTGGTGTTGGGTTAATACTGCGCCCAGCCCGTAGGAGCTTGCATCGGTCTGCAGGATGAACCGGCGGTCGAAATCCGGGCAGGCCAGCACGGGGGCGGAAGTCAGCGCCTCCTTCAGGCGTTCGAAAGCGGTCTCCTCGTCTGGTCCCCAATTCCATTTTACCCCCTTCCTGGTCAGGCAGGTAAGCGGGGCGGCTACCGTGGCGAGGTCTGGTACAAATTGTCGGTACCAGGAGGCCATGCCCAGGAATTGTCGTACCTTGCGTACGGTCGTCGGGCGCGTGCCATTGTGCCACGGCGCTCACCTTGTCCGGGTCGGTCCGGAGGGCCGCAATGGTCCACAATGTGGCCCCAAGTATCGGAGCTGGTCTCGGCAGAAGTGACACTTCTCCGGATTTAGGCGGAGCTTGGCCTTCTTAGACGACTGAACACTTTGGCCAGTAAGCAAGGTGCTCCTCGAAGGTGCGGCTGACCACGATAATGTTGTCCAAATAAACCAAGACGTATGGGGCAAGGTCCGGCCCTAGGACCTCGTCGAGCAGGCCTACTGGAACGTAGCGGGTGCGGAATGGAGGCCGAACGGCATCACCCGGAACTGCATCAGGCCTTTCCCTGGCACGGTGAAAGGCGGTGACGGGCCGACTATCGGGCGTCAGTGGCACCTGCCAATACCCCGTTCTTCAAGTCCAGCGTAGACAGGTAACGGGCTCCCCGGAGCTTGTCTAAGGTAGCTTGGACTTGGGGCAGAGGGTAGGCGTCCTTCTCGGTGACTTTATTCCACCTGTCGAAAGTCTATACAGAACCGTATGTTCCGTCCTTCTTCCGGACCAGTACCGATTGGCGAACTCCAGGCTCCGTGTGACGGCTCGATTCACGCCTTCTTCGTTCCATCTTTTCCACCTCTTGGTTAATAATTGCCTGCATAGCCGGATTCCTGGGTCGGTATCGTTGTAGGCTAGGCGGTCGGTCTTAACCCGAAACGGTGCGATATCCGGTCGGTCGGGCCGTAGATGCCCTCGAATAGGGCAAGTTCCTTGATTAGGAACTCCTGGAGCCGCGTTTCTCGTCGGCGGTGCGGGCGGCCAATCTTTGGGCCACGGCTCCGCATTTGGTGGCGGTCGTGGTCTGGCGCGAGGCGGTGACTCGTAGGACGATTCCTGTCCGGGCCCACAGGTCAACGCCGATGAGTACGGCGCCCTGTAGTGACGGCATAATCAGGAAGTCGTGCTTGCCCAAGAAAAAATGGAAGAGATCTGACCATGTCTGATTTGATAAAATGAGATACAATGAGATCTGAAATTTAGGTAGAGTCAGATCCGATTAAATACAATTTTATCTTGCCAGATCTGCACGGCACATCTGATCAGATCCAGCCAGACATGCTACACTATAGTTTAATCTCACCAGATCTGACCATTGTTGCCATTCGATATTGGATCGTAGATCCAATCGGATCTCTTCCGATCTAATCGGACATTATCTGATTACTTCAGATCTCCTGAGGTACGAGCTGACATTACGCGTCAGATCTTGCCGGATCTGAGCAGACCCAGCCAGACATATCTTGATCTCACCAGATCTGATCAATCTTGGATTACAAAGTTGGGTTGCTGATCCAATCGGATCTCTTCCGATCTAATCGGACATTATCATATCACATCAGATCTCCTAAGATCTGAGCAGATCTCGTCAGTATAGAACTTATAAAAATTTTCAAATAAGAATTTAAATCGCCAGTGAATAATTGAAAAAATTAGCGTGGTATTGTTTAATCGACCCAACTGGCCAAGTTTATTTTAAAAAACGCTACGTTTCGACCATAGATTTCGGTCCTTTTCAAGCGTATATACACAAAATTATTGATTATAAATCTACGGTCAAAACGTAGCGTTTTTTAAATAAACTTGGCCAGTTGGGTCGATTAAACGATACCACGCTAATTTTTTATAAAAATTTTGTTCTTATCATTATTATTAATTTTTACACCCATTGTTGGACATTACATTAAATATAGAAAATAACTCTGTGAGAATATATAGATGATAACTTTAATAACAAATATAGATAATGACTGTGTAATCTCTTGAACAAAAAAATAATTTTTGAAATTTTCAAAATGGCGTGAAAATTAGCACAATTAGCTAAAATTTTGCACACAAAACATTTTTTTTGCTGTTGGCATAGATCTATAGGGGTTGGGATAAACACAATTCGAGAAAAAATAACGGACACCGTAATATACATACACATATCTGATTATATATAATCAGATATGAACACATATTACATTTTTAATTGGGATTATCCGATAGATGGCATCCAATGGGATCTGTTTCTCGTATTTAAAATTTGACGAACAATGGTATATAAGAACGCCAAGAGACACGGGGCGACACGGCAGTGTCTCGCACCAAAAGTGACATAAATCAACGGCACAACTTTTGTATCAGATGTATCGTGGAGTCCATTCTAATAATAAAGTGGCACACCCGCGAAAAAAATGAAAGAGATCTGAATAGACTTGAGCAGATCTCATCAGATCCAATCCACTCAGATCTGGTTTGATCAAAATATTGGCCCTATCTGATCAGATTCAATCAGACATGAGTAGATCTGATCCGTTTCTAGCAGACAGAGTCAGATATGATAAAATAGAACAATCTATTTTAATATGCTCGGATCTACTCATGTCTGATTGGATCTGATCAGATAGGGCCAATATTTTGATCAAACCAGATCTGAGTGGATTGGATCTGGTGAGATCTGCTCAAGTCTGTTCAGATCTCTTCCATTTTTTCCCG